>JACXGM010000936.1:29815-61451 GCA_016801145.1 Umbra pygmaea
GTGAGAAGGTGCCAGGTCGTGCTGAAAAATGAAATCTTCATCTCCATGAAGCTTTTCAGCAGATGGAAGCATGAAATGCTCCAAAATCTCCTGATAGCTAGCTGCATTGACCCTGCCCTTGATAAAACACAGTGGACCAACACCAGCAGCTGACATGGCACCCCAGACCATCACTGACTGTGGGTACTTGACACTGGACCATTTTGGCATTTCCTTCTCCCCTGTCTTCCTCCAGACTCTGGCACCTTGATTTCCGAATGACATGCAAAATTTGTTATTGTTTTGTTGTGCTGCTTCTCTGTAGCCCAGGTCAGGTGCTTCTGCCGCTGTTTCTGGTTCAAAAGTGGCTTGACCTGGGGAATGTGGCACCTGTAGCCCATTTCCTGCACACGCCTGTGCACGGTGGCTCTGAATGTTTGTACTCCAGACTCAGTCCACTGCTTCCGCAGGTCATCCAAGGTCTGGAATCGGTCCTTCTCCACAATCTTCCTCAGGGTCCGGTCACCTCTTGTCGTTGTGCAGCGTTTTTTGATACAGAACTCTGGGAACAGCCTATTTGTTCAGAAATTTATTTCTGTGTCTCTATACATACATACATACATACATACATACATACATACATACATACATACATACATACATACATACATACATACATACATACATACATACATACATACATACATACATACATACATATATACATACATACATACATACAGCCAGATTGGAAATGTTACACACCAGATTGGAAAAGTGGCCACCCCAACTTTCATTACTACTTATGATAAGTGGCACAATATTTTAAGCAACTAGAGCAGGGGCGTTTTAAAACCCTCCGCAGTCTCCCAACGCTTTAAAGCGTCAAGCGAGATTTTATCGCTATTATCTCACGAACCGTACATGCTAGCAACTAAACCTTGGCAACGTTGGAAAGAAGAACATCAGACAAAAAGAAGGATTAGTGGCTGATCCATGTGGGTTTATGAGAGCCGGAGCTATTGCACCTCAAAAGTGTTCATGTTTTTTGACTTTCACCTTTTTTCCTAAACACATTACAGACGGGAAGTAGGAAGTGAAAATGACAAAATAGCAACTCTGCAATCATGTAGGACATCATCCTGCACAATACCAACAGGGTACCAATATGATTGGAAAGAGGGGGTTCCGCTGATAAAATAATGCCAATCAAATATTGATGAGTGGTTCATCCATGTGGATTAATGACAGCCGGAGATACGCTAAATAGCCTTAAAACAAACAGTAGAGATTAAATTCTGAGAAAATGGTGTTACAAAACAAAATATATATTTTCTGTAGGATATGCACGTAACTGTGTAGGGGGCGGGGTTAATTTAATGAAATAACATTTCCTATTTTTCATGCATTGCTATAAAATGCGGCCCTTCATTTTGTTTCAAAAGCTCAATTATGGCCCCTCAAGCAAAAATAATTGCCCTGGTCTAAACTAGAGTCAACACACTGCTTTTAATATCTAATCTGAAATATGGCACTCTACGCAGGTCATTCCTCTTCACTGCCCTGGGGCTTTGGGCTCTAATATTTGACCAGAGGAAAGAGTGGATCCTACAGGCCCATCTGTTTTCTTTTGGTTGCCATTACCTTTTGTGTCTTCCTGTTTCAATTGCCATGTCACACCCAGATCTGGATGGGCTGGGTTTGGTACCCCTTTTCCTTTGTCTCTTTTGTATAGGTTCCTTTGTTTATTATTCAGTGTTTTACACGGTGGTTGCGTTTTACCGTTTAGTTATGTGGTTGTTTCCCTATGTGTGTTTCATAGTTATAGTTTCTCCCCTATGTATGGTATTGTGTTTTAGTTCCCCCTAGTGTTCCTTATGTCCCTTACATATGTTCTGTGATTCCTATTGTGTCTTGTTCTGGTTCCCGCTTCCAGGTCACATGCCCAGATCACATGTCCTCCCTCAGCCAATAGATTGTCTTCATGTTAATTCCAGTACCCAGGTGTTTCCTATTGTTCCTCATTTGGTTTAGTATTCAGTTTGTGTGTTTCTTTCCTTCCCCTGTTGATTATTGTTCCTGTGACAGTGTATTCTGACGTATCGTTGTGTGTTACTTTATCCTTTTGCCCCGCGTGGCAGTATTTGTTTTGACACAAAAGTGTTTGTGAAATAAACACGGTTTGGTTTATTTTGATCCTTCGCAATTGTCTCTATCTCTTCACCTCAACAATGGGTAGCTGTGACATACCAAATGGTGATCACTGAGCCTGTACCTGGTTAGGATCTGTCTCTGCTTTCTATCTCTGACAGTAGAGAGATATTCTGCTAATTTAGTATGGGATCAAATAAGGGCCAATAATATTTTGAGGTTGCGAAGTGATGTTTGCATGTGTAAAAAAGTTTTGCGACTGTGGAAATATTTTGTGAATGTGTAAAAACGTTTCTACAGATGCAAAACTTTTTTACACATTCACAAAATATTTCTACAAATGCAAAACTTTTTTACACATTCACAAAATATTTCTACAGATGCAAAACCTTTTTACACATTCACAAAATATTTCTACAGATGCAAAACCTTTTTACACATTCACAAAATATTTCTGCAGATGCAAAACATTTTTACACATTCACAAAATTTTTCCCCAGATGCAAAACTTTTTTACACATGCAAACATCACTTCGCAACCTCAAAATATTATTGGCCCTTATTTGATCCCATAATTTAGAATCTCTTTTTAGGGTCAGATAACATTCTAGTCTACTTTGACTTTTAGTTTTTTCTTTCCAATGTTCCAGATTGGTTCTCAGTCCCTCTGTCTCCCTCTGTCTCCCTCTGTCTCCCTCTGTCTCCCTCTGTCTCCCTCTGTCTCCCTCTGTCTCCCTCTGTCTCCCTCTGTCTCCCTCTGGGCCCTATCTTACCAACGCATGTATTATTCCTATCTTGCACCCAAGACATATGGGACTTTTCCCTCCACAGACACGCATCAGTAAATTAGGGAATTAACTTGCGGTTCAGCGAAAAGAAGAGGCGTGTTCCGGCGCAAACGTTCCCTGGTGCTATCTTGTAGTTCCTGAAACCAATTCCGCGACAGACCAGGATAAATCTGGTTAAAAGTCAGTGGCGTGTTATTCAGATGCTATTTTAAGGGCGCATGCTTGGCCATAATGTAGCGTGTGCACAACGCGCATACACTTTGCTCCTCTCATCTACACAAATGCAGCCGTTCCCATTATTGCAATCCATACATAATTAGAGGGAAAAATATTACCACACAAGGGAAATCATTGTGGTGTTCCCGAAGATGTGAAAAAATAGGCAAACCTCTAGTGTACACATTTACCCAAATTATTCAGAATTAATTATTCACACTGATATATATCAACCGCAAGGGAACCCATTCAATCAACATACAAGTAATTTGTGATGCTAATAGTAAAATCACCCATGTCTTTGCGAATTACCCTGGCTCAAGCCATGACTCATTTATACTGGCAAACTCTGCCATCTTTGAGGGGAATCCCCTCCTTGGATGGGTGGCTGTGAAGGTGACAACACTATCCATTAAAGACATGGCTGATGATGACACCATTTCTGATGCCAGCAACAGTGCTTGAAATGCTGTTTAATCGAAAACACACACAATCACGGAGTGTAGCCTAATTGAACAAACATTCGGCACACTGAAAATGACACCATTTCTGATGCCAGCATTTCTGATGCCACCATTGCTGATGCCCCCCTGTCTCAGCCCCAGATGTTATGCTGCAATAGTTTATGTGCCGGGGGAATAGGGTTTTATATATTCATTTTGGGGTCAGAGCTGTGTCAAGGTACTAGATCCAAGGTATGCCCACTCTAATGTTCCTGATGTCATGTTCATCCTAGGAGGACCCTAGGAACATGTGATAGGACCATGTGGCCTGATGACTCCTTCCTGTCCCCTTCCTGTGCCCGGCCCGCTGCTGTGCTGGATCCCATGTCACTGCGGTTGATGATCCCGTTTCCACCCGATGATGCCAGCTTTCATCTCCAGGCGGCTTCACAGTCTTCCTTCGCAAGACCACTGAACTGTATTGATGCTACATAAAGACTATGGTCACAGTCAACCCATCATATCTTCATTGCTGGACAATAATTGAACACTGATTGACCTTATTACAAGGGGCTGTGTACCTTCAGATCCCCCACCCGGTACAGCCAGAAGAGGACTGGCCACCCCCTTGAGTCTGGCCTCTCTCTAGGTTTCTTCCCAGATCCCTCCTACTAGGGAGTTTTTCCTAGCCACTGTGCATCACTTGTGTTGCTTGCTTTTGGGGGTCTTGGGCCGGGTGTCTGTCAAAGCACTTTGTGACAACTGCTTTTGTAAAAAGGGCTTTATAAATAAATTTGATTAATTGATTGAAAATGCGCGTCAGGTGTTTGGATTGGACAGGACGCACTTTACACTTCTCAAGTTGCAGCATTCTCAATGACATTATCAATGATTTCCTCAGTTTTCCATCATTCACAGAGGTCAGATATTCAGCCACTGTGTATTTTCTATTTTAATCTAAATAACATTGAAGTTTACTCTGGAATTTTTTGGTGTTTTTCCAATAGTTAACCTATTTTTCTTTTTGTTTGATTATAATCTGATTCGGCCAGATTGTCTGAGTTGGAAAGGTGGTGGTTTCTGATCTTAGCCTCCGTACCAACTGGATTAGTGGAATTTTCTTATCTTTTCAGGGCCTTGTAATGGTAGGAATCGGGGTCACTTGTTTTTAGGTAGTTGTAAAATTTGATGGCTTGTTTTTGGATATTTATTAATAAGGGAGATTTGCCTATTTCTGCCCTGAATGCATTATTTGGGGCTTTATTCTGTACTCTAATGGTTCTTTTGCAAAATTCTGCATGCACGTTTTCAGTTGGATGCTTTTCCCATTTACTGAAGTCTTAATTGGTTAAGGGACCCCACATTTCACTTCCATATAGAACAATTGGTTCAATACTAGATTTGAATATTTTGAGCAATGTTTTAATTGGTATGTCAATTAGAATTTGGCTTTTTATTGCATAAAAGGCCCTTCTTGCTTTCTCTTTCAGTTCATTGATTGCCAAGCTGAAGTTACCTGTAAAACTTATTTTCAAGACTAGAGAAGAATGGTCTTTAGTGTGTTCTATGCCCTTTGTTCCTATTGTGAATATGTGTTTTAATTCATGGGATTTGGTTCTTTTTTGGAAAACCATGGTCTTTGTCTTCTTGAAATTTACTGTTAGGCGCCATGTACGACAAAACCGATGTAAGATGTATAAATGATGTTGTGTACCCTCTCTCTTTGTTTGTTTCCAATTTTGATTGCACATTTACTGTTTATATACATAGATTTAATAAAATCATATGTCCTTCCCCCGACACAGCTTTCAAGGAGTTTATAAAGCAGACCTTCATGCCAGATGGAATCAAATGCCTTTTCAATATCAACAAAGCATGAGATTATTTTGGTTTTATTTTGGTGTACATAGGTATCATTGAGAGAGTTTAGAGTGTAAATGTGTTCCGATGTTCGATTATTTGGTAAAAATCAAATTTGGCTTTTTTCTGAGGACATTGTGTTCAATAAAGAAAGCTTGAAGTCGTGAATTTAAAATGGTACAAAGCAAGTTTCCCACGTTACTGTTTACACAGATGCCTCTGTAATTCTTTGGGTCAAATTTATCTCCACTCTTAAAGACTGGGGTTATGAGTCCTTTATTCCACATTTCAGGGAAATAGCCGACATTGAGTGTTAGGTTGAATAATTTCAAGGTAAGTTTGGTCTATGATCCTGTACCTTCAGGCACTGCTGAAAATAATAATTTAAGATGATTATTTCATGTGTTTCCATTTTGGATTGCATAATTCTTTTGAATTTTTTTATTAAGTGAGTCCAATGTTCCCAGAAAGAATTTGAATTTATAGACTCCTAGATTAGACAGTGCTTTCTTTTTGGTTTTGACAGTCTTTTTGTAGTGTTTCAGAGTCTAAAAATGTTGAAGCCACACCACGTGGTTGTCAGGATTTCTGTGTTTTTGGTTTGATAGTTTCCTAATTCTTTTTTAAGGACTTTGCAATCCTTAACAAACCAGTATTCCTTTTGAGCTTTCCTTTGCTTGTTTTTTGGTTATTTTAATTGTGATATTGCTACTGTTCTATGAAATATGTCATTAAGATTTTCTAATGAGGTATTTTCTCCTTCAATATTGTGAGGGTATGATTCTTCCAGAAACATGTTCAGTAACAATTGAATGTCTTGAGTTTGGATTGCTTTTTGAAATGTGAAATTTTCTCTTAATTGCATGTAGGGCTCTTCAAGCTTTTTCTTCTATTGCATTCACTGCCATGTTGAAACTTCCTGATGCTGATATGGTTATACCAAGGTAGGTATAACTCATGCTGTGTTCAATTACATCATTATTAACGGTGAATTGATGTTAGTTTGCTTCATATTTACAGCCAGAGCCCAGTTGTGACAGTACTTCTACTATGTCCAGCTGTTACTGTAGTCCTAATTCAGTAGGAGACAGTAGCATGAGATCGTCAGCATAAAACAGGGACTTCACCTCTCTATCTAGAACAGAGAGGCCAGGAGCAGCGCATTGATCTAACTCAACAGCATGATTGTTGATATACATATTAAATAAACTTGGACTTAAATTGCAACCCTCCCGAACACCTCTCCTCTGGGTGAATAAATCAGTTTGTTTGTTGCCAATTTTAACGGCACACATATTTTCTAAATACATAGATTTAACCAGATTACAAAATTTCCCCCTATACCACACTGTAGAAGCCTGTAAAAGAGACCTTTGTGCCAAATAGAATCAAAAGCTTTTTTGAAATCAATAAAACAAGAATGTCATTGATCATATCAGGTGAGTTCACGGCCATGACACATTGTCTCCACTGTCTGGGGCCCATCTGTAGCCAGGATTTCACTCATACAGCTTACTGGATTTCTTTGTTTTGGCATTTATTTTATCTATTTGATCTGAATATAAAGAACAAATTTATTTGGTTGTGTTCTGAAAGGGGGGATTGCTGTCTGGCATTGAATGCACTGATAGTTGAGGGGTCCATGTCAGTGATTGCATAGTACACTAGATCCATGAGCTGAGGAGTGTGTGAATCTCCCTAAAGAGTCCCCTCTGAAGCTACCATTAACTATGTACAGACCTAAGGCCCTGCCTTTCTCCCTGCCACTTTGATTTATTTTGCAGTCGAGGTTGTTCCGATGGGTGATGGTTGGTGTGGTAAACAGGGGGGCCTGATCAAATACATGGTTGTGGCTCTGTGGGTCGATGGAATCAGGTTTAATTCCTGTTTGTGCCTTTAGATTGCCAGTTAAAACAACATTTCCCTGGGCTTGGAAATAGGCAATTTCTGAATGGAGAGTATCAAAAATATCTCCTTCAAAATAGGGAGAATTAACTGGGGGTATATTGCACACAGAGATCTCTATCAGTAATGCCAAGGGTTTGATATAATCTCAACCAAATGTGGGATTTACCCTGTTTTACTGTTGAGATCTGACTGCATAGACCTCCTTTGTACCACACCAAGATCCCCCCCAATATTCTGCCCTTACCTATGTTTTTAAATTTTATGGAGTCCATCGTAGAGGTCCCAGATGCCAATGGTTGGGAGAAGGGCCAGGTGGACGTTGGGTAACGTTAATCGCCTGGCCTGTGGTGCTGCAGCGTTTAGAAAGCTCCCTGTTCTCAGCATACTCCTTTACTTGGGCCACTTGGGCACATAGTACCCTGTTCTTCTGCTTCAGTGCCTCTATACTTCCTCTTAGGTCAGATTCCAAAGACTGGTTGTCTCTTTTGAGCTGTTGGAGCTCCTCTTGAGTCTGCTGCAAAGCCTGGCCTGGGTCAGCTCTTTAAATTCAGCAAAGTCCAGCTCCAACAGTGACACTGTCCCGTTGCCTGTTGGTAGAGGTGGCAGTTGTAGGAGGGACAGAGATGGACAGGGAGGTGGGGGTCTCTGTTAGGGTGTCATCATCCTCACGGTCAGTGTGAACAATTATCCTCTTGGTGTCCACCTGTGTTTTTAACAGGGAGAATGCCTCTTCAAACGACTCCAGGTTGGCTTCATTTCCCTGGACCATGACCTTTCCTTTGGTGTAGTATGTGATGGTGAGAAGGAACCTTGTCCAGGTCTTCATCTTTGCAGATCTTTAATTTGCCCCCTGAGCCGATGCCTTCACTGGATACATATGGGTAGTTGTTTAATTTGCCCCCTGAGCCGATGCCTTCACTGGATACATATGGGTAGTTGTTTAATTTGCCCCCTGAGCCGATGCCTTCACTGGATACATATGGGTAGTTGTTTAATTTGCCCCCTGAGCCGATGCCTTCACTGGATACATATGGGTAGTTGTTTAATCTCCTCCCTGAGCCAATGCCTTCACTGGATACATATGGGTAGTTGTTTAATTTGCCCCCTGAGCCAATGCCTTCACTGGATACATATGGGTAGTTGTTTGACACAGTATCTGTCCAGATGTAGATAAAATCAGTGAAAAATATGAGGTTGTTTTCTTTCTTCCACCCTTTTGGTGGGCATAGTCAGTGAAGAGGACCTCTGGGTTTTCCTGTAGTGTCTTCTCCTTGTGTTTCTCCTTAGCTGCTGCACTTTTACATTTGACAGAGTATTCAACCTCTCTGCTGGGAGCTGTGCTGTGCTTAGCTGTCTTCTGACCCGTTTCCATGGTGACCAATTGTTTACTCCAAAAGGTGGCTAGGCTAACTGTTTACTTTGTTGTGTTCAAGATTTCAAACAGTTATTTATTTTTATTTTCCTCTTTTCTTCTTTGTTAAATATCTCTTCTGTTATTTTTTAGCTCAGTATATTTAGTTTCTTAGGTAGTCACTAACCCAGTCAGCTGTTGACAGTTAGTTTAAACAGTTGACAGCTACCTAGTTTACAGTTAGCTAGTTGTTTTGATTTAAAATATACTGTATATAAAGATTATATTTTTTTTCTTCTGTTTTACAGATTATTGAATTTACCTATTCTTTAGGAGTCCTTTTTGAAGGATATTTTAACTCTCTCTGTCTCTCTCTGTCTCTCTCTCTCTGTCTCTCCCTCTGTCTCTCTCTCTGTCTTCCTCTCTGTTTCTCTCTCTGTCTCTCTCTCTGTCTCTCTCTCTGTCTCTCTCTCTGTCTCTCTCTCTGTCTCTCTCTCTGTCTCTCTCTCTGTCTCTATTTTATTCGCTAAGCAAGTTTACACACCCAGAATTGTATTCAGTGTAAGTGTGCTTTTAGTGGTAAAATATTTAGGGACAGAATACACAGAACATCTACTCAGAACTGACAGGGAGATCAACAATGTACATGATGTATCCAAGCTTGACACTGTGGAGTTCCACACTAGCAAAAAAGGACCACTTACCCCCGCTTCATCTTGGTGAAGTCCACAGCCACCAGCCTATAGGACATGGCCTTCTCATTCAGGTACCTGCTGTAGCGTCTAATGAATGTCGACATGTCATAACCTGCCACAGGAGAACTGGCATTAATAGATAGACTGCTGAAGGTTTACAGATACAAACGTCTGCCATGCATACAAAAGTTTGATATTTTGTAGTGTACACTGATATTTTTGCATGGAAATGTGAAACAGCATGTGCTGACACATTCAAAGCAATACCTTGTAACGCCCCTTTATCCAAGAAGTTATTCAGGTTAAAAAGCGTGTTTCTGGATGCTAGATACTGGATTAATCGCTGGGGAAGAGAACAGACAGAGATGGAGAACAATTCAAACCATACACAATGTAATATATGCCAACTTGCAAAAGCAAGTAGCATTGTGCATTTGTGAATCAACCCCGCTGTTTTGGTGTGACATACGGGCCATCCTAAAGCACCCATAGTGACTCACCTCATTGCCGTACATCATGAGGTGGTGTGTGGTGATGAGGGCCTTGAACACCACCACCCAGCTGCTGTTGGCCGTCCTCTCAAACAGTGTGTCGGCCAGATGGGGAACCGACACATTCAGCTCATTGGTGCAGTGGATCAGGTCTGCCAGCAACACAGAATGGTGACAATTTAAAATTGAATAACAGTGCTGTTTTTGTTTAACTTGTATCTTACCGTGGCCTAGACTGGTTCAGGGCTCTAAGGCTGCTGCCTCCAGTACACTCCTACGGTGTGGGTTACAATCCTGGTCTCTTTGTAAAAAATGTAATATCTGCTAATCCTTTTACCAGTATCCTGTACAATTAACCATAAAAATGGTCACACACACACACATGCACACGCACAATACTTTACACTTCGGTTTATCAAATCATTCTAAACATTCTTAGGAGTAGTTCAAGCTCCGCCCCTTCTACCCTTCCAAAAAGATGTGTTCCATTTAACTAGATAATTAACAATCCCTAAACGCTAACCTGCAATTAACCATTCAAACTGAAAATATATGTTCCTAAAACAGTGATTAAAAGAACCACACATATAACTGTGCAGTCCTAAACATTTGACTAAGAACATTTGACTGAGAAGAGGGATTTTCCACCAGGGAGTTTAAGAGTATGCTAAACCTTAAATGAGAATAAAAGGGCATGTCCTAAATTCTTAGGATTTCCCCCATTTTCCTTGAAGACTGAAATTTGATCTAAGGTGGCAGGATAAACCAGAAGAATTACAGACCCTTTAATTTGAAGTCTTCTTCATTGCAATTTAATGGCATTTTTATGACTACAAGGTCTTAGCTTATGTAATTCTTCAGAATATGACTCAAATGTTCACAATTGGATTAGCCTAGTTTGGATAAATGTTGGGTACAGAAGTCTACATTAAAACATGGCTTTCCAGAAAGCAAACCAAACTGGCAGTTTTCTCAATGCTGTGCCTCGAGACCCATACGATTAACTAATACAGGAAAATGTTCCATTGAACCCATACACCCCCTGGGTTTAGAGCATTTGTTGCAGCCAAGTCAGGAACGATCGAGATCAATTGATTGACTGACTGGACTCAATATTGATTGTGTCAAGTAATTATTTGGCTAGAAAACCACCTAACCTAATCATCAGTAGTTAAACGTTAAGAAAATACTTTCTATTCAATAATTACTTTACTGCCATATTTCTACATACAGACAAGCATAGAGAGGTTTGGATCAAGGTTAGGTACTGCTGCAAATTATACACAGATATGAATGACCCACGGACACCACCTAACCACAAACGAGATGAGAGAATTTAAAGGACATAGGCTACAGTACGGGTAACCTGACTTTGGGACAGCAATATCTAAATATAGCATTTAACGGCTAAATTCGATTTTTTTACTACAGCTCAATGCGAAAAAGAGGAACGGTTTATAACAGACTAGAATTACAAATTATTTGTGCATATTTAAACGTGAGCTACAGTAGCTACATTGCCTATTATGCTAAACGTACAATCGAATATACATATGGGATTTCTAATAAGGATGAAGGTGTAACAGGCTATCGTAGGCTAATATTATATTTATGATCACTTCACCATGTTTAGAATCGCCTTTTCATCTCAGCATGTTTAGGGTACAGGCGCGTATAGTCTACAATAGGCTACTGTAAGAAAACACTTATATGATTATGATTGACAAAATGATCTGTGGAAGAATTTGATGCGCAATTATTCATAGCAAGTCGAATAATTTTGAAAACCATTGACTACGGACCGATCAAACATGATGTAGATAACACCCATTATAGGCCTACAGGTCGTCTTGAATAATTAATGTTACCAATGCTTTGTTGCTAATAATTGTCTAGCAACGGCGGGGCACTGGTGGTGGTCTACTTAACCTACAGTCAAGGTGTTTCTTCTTGGGTCCGCTGACTTCATGCGTCGTGGCCTTGCAGACGGCTTTGCTTATAGCGGATCCTGTCATGCTGTGCTGAGCCGCAGCGATCCTATCCGTGATAGACTGTCCAGACATATTCCAAAAGCAATAATCGGGTAATCAGAAATCCAAATGTCTTTAGTGATAAGAGGGAGCGTGCCCTCTAAACAAATTGGCCGTCTGAAAACAAAAACGTACACTGACGTGAATCCGATGTGAGAATTCATACGGCGGCCAAATAAAATAAACCGCTACATCCAGTAAACCATCAATTTTAATGGCATACCAATAGCCCACACATAGGCTTTAAATCAAAAAACCTAATCCTAAAATGACCGCACTGAAATTAGCCCAGAATGATTCGTTCGCAGGTCGAGATGCTACAATGAATCCCTGTAATGCTTTCCAAGGGTATTGCCGGTTAGAGTCTACAGCCGCTAGTCTGAACACAATTGAGCATCAGCACAGCAGCAGTCATTGATTAGTTAGCCAATCCTTGGTTGGTAATTACACGATTCGTTCTGTTTAGCCTATTTCATTGCGGCTTGACTAATTTTGAACACGTTACAAAATAGCATTATTGTCGTTTCTCTCAAGTGTTCGTGTGGAGGTCTTGAAGGAATGACTCTTGTTTTCCCATATCCATCAAGTGTCGTGCTTCATCAGGTTTAATGTGAAGGCATCTCTATACAGATGTTTTTTCGTTCGGTAGCCGACTATTCTTTTTTTCACTCAAACTTCATGTGTAAAATGGCAGTGTGTCCTATATGAGTCAGGTGACTAAGAAAGGGATTGATTGGGCAACAGAGAACGGGTCTGGGGTGGGCATCTTAAAGTGGAACACTGCAATTGAATTTTCGGCAACTGCTTCATGATTTGAAGTGGATAGAATCTGTCTCAAACTCAAACCGATTAGGCCTGCAGTGGGCCCACCGTCCAATCAGATTCAGACACATCTGAAGACAAACCCCTGGGTTCGTATGGTATTGATTATATCAGTGTTATTGTGCTACAACAACCCCTCGCAAGCCACCAGTTTCTCCGTTTCCTGGAGCACTACAGGAATGTAAGCAGTGCAAATAGGCATGGCCTGCATATTATATACAAGGTCTAATGTATCAGATTTAGAGTTGTGTGTTTTCTAATTCCGTGTGGGTTTGAAACTCACTGATTTGTTTACCATTCATGGGTACAGGTGTGTTGAGGGAACTGGCATCCATACGATCCTCTATTTACACATTAAAACAATGTCTTGTCAAAATTAATAGAGGTGCCATGCTCTTACCAAGTACACAGAACACAGACCACCTAGGCTACAAGAAGGTATAAGTCAACACTGCTGATCCCAAATTAAATCAATTTTATTTCAGATAAATTTACAAGCATGCTCAATAGTGGATATACATTATGAGAGACAGACCACACCAGGGACAGCCATCTTTGGGAGTGAAATAAAATAATGATAATAAATTGTTTTTTTGGCTTATCATGTGGGGGGAGCGCTTTGAATAATATATGTTGGATTCCTATTGGAATCCTTTAGTTCCAGGTATAGCCTAACAAAGCAATTGTGCTCTCCTTGGGATGGTTAAAAAACACTTTTTAATCCTTTCTATCTTCCAAACATTTCTGGCACCACTTTTGAATAAGAAATGATTGAGTAGACAATAAGGTGATAGTTATCTTGTTATTGCTGAAAACTTATAGTTTAGTAGCTATTCTTCCTCATTTATTTGCCATGAGTCATGACTGAAATAATGTACTGTAGATCCCTACTCTCACAGAGAATTTGTTCACTCTAAAGACTTACAATAATTCACTTCCTGTAGAGAAAACAAATCATTATACTACTATTTCACAATTTCTTACACAAATATAATTATATGTCTGCATAGAGCAATATCACTGTATTTCTCTCATTAATATACACTCAATAGCCATTTCGTTAGGTACACTTTGCTAGTTCTAGGTTTGACCCCCTATTGATTTCAGAACTGCCATAATTCTTCAGAGATTTTGGTTTATTCATCATGCAGATGCTGCAGATTTGTCAACTGCACATTCATTCACATTCTCCCAAAGGTGCTGGATTGCATTGCGATCTGGTGACTGTGGAAGCTATTTGAATACAATGAACACATTGTCATGTTTAAGAAACCAGTTTGAGATAATGTGAGCTTTGTGACATGGCATGTTTTCCTGCTGGAAGTTGCCATTAGAAGCTGGGAACACTGTGGTCATAAAGGGATGGACAGGGTCAGCAAGAATACTCAGGTAGGCTTTGGAATTCAAAAGGTGTTCAGTTAGTACTAAGGGGCCAAACGTGTGCAAAGAAAATATCCCCCACACCATTACACCACCACTACCAGTGTGAACTGTTGATACAAGGCAGGTGGGATCCATGCTTTCATAAAGTTTATGCCAAATTCTGACCCTACCCTACACATTGAAAGTCACTTAAATCACATCGGTTCCCCATTTTGATGCTTGGTTTGAACTTCAGCAGATTGTCATTGACTAGGTGCCACATGATTGGCTGAATACTGTATGTACGTTAACGAGCAGTTGAACAGATTAATCTAAAGAAGATGTCGGTGAGTGTGTGTATATATATATATATACACACACACACACTCACCGGCCAATTCAGTTCAATCCTGAATGCTGATTGCCAATAATATCATATACCATGGCTATGACATCACAACACTTTTTTTGCCCTAATTATTTACAGTTAGGTCAATACATTTTTGGATATTGACTAACTTAATTATTTCAGCTGTTTATCACAGCATATTGGAAACTTTCAGCTTTATTTTTGAGGATATTTACATCCAAGTAATGAGAACAATGTAGGAATTACAGCACTTTTTATACAGTGGGGAGAACAAGTATTTGATACACTGCCGATGTTGTAGGTTTTCCTACTTACAAAGCATGTAGAGGTCTGTTATTTTCATCATAGGTACAGCTCAACTGTGAGAGACAGAATCTAAAAATCCAGAATATCACATTGTATGATTTTAAATAATTAATTTGCATTTTATTGCATGACATAAGTATTCGATCACCTACCAACCAGTAAGAATTCCAACTCTCACAGACCTGTTCGTTTTTCTTTGAGAAGCCCTCCTGTTCTCCACTCATTACCTGTAATTAACTGCACCTTTTTGAACTTGTTACTTGTATAAAAGACACCTGTCCACAAACTCAATCAAACAGACCTCTCCACAATGGCCAAGACCAGAGAGCTGTGTAAGGACGTCAGGGATAAAATTGTAGACCTGCACAAGACTGGGATGGGCTACAGGACAATAGGCAAGCAGCTTGGTGAGAAGGCAACAACTGTTGGCGCAATTATTAGAAAATGGAAGAAGTTCAAGATGACGGTCAATCTCCCTCTGTCTGGGGCTCCATGCAAGATCTCACCTTGTGGGGCATCACTGATCATGAGGAAGGTGAGGGATCAGCCCAGAACTACACGGCAGGACCTGGTCAATGACCAGAAGAGAGCTGGGACCAAAGTCTCAATGAAAACCATTAGTAACACACTACGCCGTCATGGATTTAAATCCTGCAGTGCACGCAAAGTCCCCCTGCTCAAGCCAGCGTATGTCCAGGCCCGTCTGAAGTTTGCCAATTACCATCTGGATGATCCAGAGGAGGAATGGGAGAAGGTCATGTGGTCTGATGAGATAAAAGTAGAGCTTTATGGTCTAAACTCCACTCGCTGTGTTTGGAGGAAGAAGGATGAGTACAACCCCAAGAACACCATCCCAACCGTGAAGCATGGAGGTGGAAACATCATTCTTTGAGGATGCTTTTCTGCAAAGGGGACAGGATGACTGCACTGTATTGAGGGGAGGATGGATGGGGCCATATATCACGAGATCTTGGCCAACAACCTCAGTAAGAGGATTAAAAATGGGTCGTGGCTGGGTCTTCCAGCATGACAACGACCCAAAACACACAGCCTGGGCAACTAAGGAGTGTCTCCATAAGAAGCATCTTAAGGTCCTGGAGTGGCCTAGCCAGTCTCCAGACCTGAACCCAATAGAAAATCTTTGGAGGGAGCTGAAAGCCCATTTTGCCCAGCGACAGCCTCAAAACCTGAAGGATCTGTAGAAGGTCTGCATGGAGGAATGGGCCTAAATCCCTGCTGCAGTGTGTGCAAACCTGGTCAAGAACTACAGGAAACGTATGATCTCTGTAATTGCAAACAAAGGTTTCTGTACCAAATATTGAGTTCTGCTCTTCTGATGTATCAAATTCTTATGTCATGCAATAAAATGCAAATTCGTATAACAATGTAGCAATTACAGGACTTTTTATACGTGGTCCCTCCTTTTTTAAGGGTCCAAAAGAAATTGGACAATTGGCTGCTCAGATTCCATGGCCAGGTGTTTGTTATTCCGCCATTAGTTATTTTACAAGCAGAGGAATGTCCAGATTTGATTTCAAGTCTGACTTTAGCATTCAGAATCAGTTGCTGATGAAGTCCAAAGAGCCATTACTGCCAGTGAAGCAAACCATCATTAGGATGAAAAATATATGAAGAAACATCAGAGAGATAGCAAAAATATTAGATGTGGCCAAATCAATTACTTGCTATATTCTTGACAAGAAAAGAAAAACACACTGGTGAGCTCAGGCACACCAAAAGGCCCAGAAGACCACAGAAAACAACCGTATTGGATGACAGGAGAATTCTTTCCTTTAAAAACAGTTGGCCGGATCAAGAACACCCTCCGGGAGGTAGGCATATCTGTGTTAAAGTCCACAATCAAAAGAAAACTTCATCAGAGAAAATAATAATACAGACTTTTTAAACACAAAATGTAAACCTTTAAGAAGAATCAAAGACAGGAAGACCAGATTATTTGCTACATGACCCACAGCCAACTCTCTCTTTGAGACTGTTGTTACACCCAGACAGAACCTGCACATCTGCGTCGGAGTCCAAGACAGTTTTTTCTTCATTGGCCAAAATTTGTTCAACCAGGCATCTCACTGCTGCTTCAATGTTAGTGTTCTCCTATGACACAACACAAAAAAGCAAATTAGAAAATCATGTAGCTACAGTAGATACGAATACTGCCATGCAAAAGCACAATGTCTGCTTGCTACAATGTTACAAACTATGTGGTGTTTTGTTTGCTGACACATTAATAAGCCAGGTGAACCAAATACAGTGGCAAGAAAAGGTATGTGTCCTTTAAATGCTGTGACTGTTTTAAACAAAAATCCAGGTAATTCCAAAGCGTTCACATACTTTTTCTTGCCGCTCTGTATACCGGTAATAATATTCAAAATAGCTCTCTGTCTAGACATGAAACTATTTTAAAGTCCGATTTTTCCATTCAGTTTGCCACCCAGTCACTGTGTTTTTCCTTTGTATGGCAATATAATCAGAATAATGACCAGATCTGCCTGGAAAGTAAAACCTTCCTACCTCAGGCTACTTTTGTTTATCTTTATAAATGTAACATTACGAGCTGGGTAGGCCCCAGTGACTGATTTCCCCTATGAGCCTTCACACCCAGCTGAGTAGATCATTAGAGAGTGTCTGAGAACACACAGCCTGCTGGACCGTTTCACACATTCCCATTCCCCTCAGCCATCTAGCCAGTGTCCCTGTCATACTACACCATGGGCATCTAACATTTCACTGCAGTCCAAAATGTTGCTTATCACAAAAAACCCAAAGAGACTCACAAAAGAGATACAGAGATATCTGCAACTTAGGGTAAAGTGCCATGCTCATGCACATGTGGTCCACTCGGATATCGGACCGGTAACCTTTAGATTTCAATCTTACTTTCTACTAACTGAACCAACTGACACCCTGATGGAGTGACTGAGAAATTGAGACACAAAGAAACTGATCTTCTACCGAACCAAGGTTGTTAAACAATAGCAGCCGAGGGGATCTCCTGGTAGTCTGTGGAATGTGTTGACAAATAGTGACATTCCAAAGCTTGTTTGTCACATAAACACAAAAAATACAATTAAGTTTTTTCTTAGCTATAGCAAATATAAACCAGGGCATCAACTCAGGTTTCTCTACAACCCTACTTTAGCACGCCTACTAAGCGGAATGAGAAGCTACATTAGCTTAGTTCCAGCTGGGGTTGAAGATACCTAGAGGACAGTAACTTCACAGGAACAGGTTGAGCAACTCTTTCTAGACTGATTAAAGAAGTCCACATGCATCAGTTAGAAGAAGCTATCAATATACACAATTAGGTATAAACGATAGTTCCTCTCTGTCTGTCCAAGTATCCTTCTCCCGTACCTTGGCCGAGGTGTCGAACCATCTCACAAATCCATTTTCTCGACAGAATGTGTCCAATTTGGGCAGTTGGGAAACCGCTTGGTCAGACTTGTTGGCCAGCAGCACTGCTGGGACAGGTTTGCCGTGACTTAGGGTGACTTTAGTATCCAGGTCATCCTTCCACTTCAGCACTGCATCGAAAGTGGAGCCACGGGTCACGTCAAACACAACTAGAGCACCTACCGCCTCACGGTAATACACGCGGGTCATATTTCCGAACCGTTCTTGTCCTGAGCAAAAGACAAGAGAGTAATTCAGGGTCAAAGGTGAACAGCAGTGATCTGTTTTTTTATTATGTCTTTGAAATTATCTAAATATATTGCATTATACTTTGGCACAATCCTAAAGCTGCAGACATAGGTACTATTTTACATAATAAAACAAGGAGATAGAAAAAAAGAGCTGGGTGAAGAGAAGGCGTGAGAGTGAGGACACTGCTGGAAGAAAATATTTGTGCTCATGTGACTCTAATGAGCATGAGACCAGCTGAGCTCAACCCAAGACACATTCCTCCACAGTGCACATGAAATACCATAGAGATCAGTACATTCATTAGAATGATAAACAGAAAACGGATCATTTTCAAAATATGTTAATTCACAATTATTGTGTAAAAAATAAGATAAAATTGTTGAATTTCAGTTAAGTCAGATATTTTTTGATTGTCTGATTGGTATATGAGTAGGCATACATCACTAAAGTGTAATTAATAAATATGTAAAGTAAAACATCTCGTTTTACATACCGGCAATATCCCAGAGCTGTAGTCGTATAACGGTGTCACTGTCCCAGTGCATTACCTTCAGCGCAAAATCGACGCCAATGGTCGCGCGGTAATGTTGAGAGAAGATCTGATGCACATAACGCTTGATGATAGATGTTTTACCAACCCCGAGATCCCCTATAACTAGAACTTTGAATAAATGTTCCTGCTGCATTGTCTGAGTTCCGGCGAAACTCACCTACTGTCTGATCTACTATCTGCCAGTGATGATAGCTTTCTGGATTAAATATTAATTCCGTTCCAGCAAAAGTCTGACATTCTTTCAAGTATTTACAGTTAGACTATAAATCATGACAATAGGCCTATGCAATATATCACATCAAAAAGTAAATCTTCATTCCCAAAGGATTAAGTCAAGCAAATGGTATATCCGATTTGATGCCATAGATCGCAGTCAGTAGCCTAAAATAAATGTTCACTTTTCATTTTACAAACTATTTAGTGTCTGCGTTCTGTTAAAATTCCAAAATTGTGTAGGTCAAAAATGTTACAAAATCTCCGCAAATGGTTTCTCTCCCTCCCTCAAAACCAGCTTGCTACAATGTCAGGATACCAAAACATTTGAAATCTGCCAACACTCAGCCACACCCGTTCTCCAGTAGGCTTATACCGTGCAGCGAATAGCTTTCAGAGAGGAGGTAGGGCGGGCTAATTGCAGTATATACTATATATATATATATATATATTTATATGTATATATATATATACACATTTTTCTGAAACGTTTTTCCCCATAAACAAGATAAACATTTCAGACATTTTAACCAAATGCGTAACAGTTTTTTTCGCAGCACTTGGCAGAATAACATGGATCTGGCTTTGAACTAGCAAAAACATTCTCTGCACTGTGATGTTTAATTAGCCTATTTTTCATTAAATTTAAATATACTTAAGTTCAATAAAACTTGGTTCGCTAGCACATGCACTTTGACATTTATAGTAAAACTCATTGTGTTCTTTTTCATCGTCGGGATACGACTCTAAAAGTTTAGAGAACCCTCTAAATTAAAGGGCATTTGGATAAAGAGTAGAGATAATATTTTCTCACAAAAGTGAATAATTGTTTTCCTTATGTTATGCATGGTAATCCAAACATAATCAAAATCATACAGTTATCATGACAAGGTTCATCGCTATCACCCACGATTGAGAGGAGCGCGTAATAACGCATACTATTTTTCATGCGTTGTTGCCAGTGTTCTTACGGTAATGGTGCTGATGAGGGATGAGTCAGGCTATGTGATGCTATTGTTACTGCCATTTCCTCAGCGGATTTTTACAAGCATATCTCTATCTATAAACGTGAAATTACAATGAAATTAAGATATCGATCATTTGTAACGAAGTCCGTTAGCATATTTCACGTCAAACTTGCCAGTACCCTACAAGAGATTATCCGATCCCTGTGTAGAATAAAAAAATAGTACAAGGGATAGTTTACGACAAGGCCTATTTGCGGATCACTCCTTGGGGTTTTAAATACTGTTTTACTAAGCCTTCTATGATCACTGCTTCAAAGAGAATCTTCTAAAGAAATATTTTTCAACATCATGAGGTTTTATATTGCCAGACGTTGATCGCTTTTCTAACAAGGTAATTACACAGTGTATGCTACATTAAAATGTTTACTATGGATAAATACGGAATGCAATAGAGAAATCTGCACTAACTAGAAAATTACCACTATTTACGAGGGGCAGAGAGAAAATCGTATACAGTAATTTTAAATGAAGATGATTTAATGTGAACCGTTATAGGGTATATCTTTTAAACGTTGCAGGGGGAAATTAATGAGTAGGACTTTAAGTATTTTGATAAACATAAATGTGCATGTCTGTCCTTTTTATTGTAATTCTTTTTAAATATAGTTTGAATACTTATGTCTATGATATTTTATTTGACAGCATGTGTTTGGTAATATGCGAGAAGGGAGTATCTTTGGGAGCAGAATATATGCTAATTTAATTTTTTGCAAGCGATGTTGGAGGATCGGTGTATTTATTCTGGAAAGAGGAGGGGCCTTTGCCAAGATATTCTAATGCAGAGTATTTGGCAGAAAAGCTACCTTTTTTTAAGAATGCGGACACAATGCCATGCGCTCTAGGCTACAGGAATTCGAAAATGAGCGTAGCGTATTAGCACCAGTTGAGTCAGTGTTTTAGGCTCGTATATGCTCCTGTTTTCACGAATAGGCCCAGAACTACATCAAAATATACCTATACAGTAAACCCTAATGCATATTTGGTAAATAATGTAAAAAGCTTGGTTGTCAATATTTCCAATGGGATTTTCAACAAAGATTAAAGTTATTTTTTCTTTAATCCTAAAGACAACAAATAAATGCAATTGTTCTATACACTAATTGTAATAAGTAAATCAATATATTTTTTGCTGTATGAATCCCATTCTGTGTAATTATTTTATTTTTTGCAGAATAATCCACAGCAACATATGAGGACAATTTAATAAAGCAGAACCATATCAATCAATGAAGAATACAATCTAAGATACTGACATATATCCTGTAAAAATATTTTCAAGACAGACTAAAGAGGAATTATGCTGATGAAAAACACACTATTAGATTGTTCACCTCAGAACCCTGATCTAAAAAGTAGAAATAAAAAGAAGCCTAAATTACAACAAATGTTGATTCAAATCCTACAAAAATCTTGGAAGAGAAAAAACTAGATGAAAGTCTAACAAAGTGAATTTCATCAGCTTCCAAAGAGGTAAACAAATCCTGCCATGTTTTAAACTTTTTTAAATTGATGTTTATTTGTATTTACTTCAATGTAAATACAAATAAACATTTGAATGGATTTAATGATTTTTTAAATTAGATGACCTAACTCTTTTGCACAGTACTATATACAGTTATGCCCCGATGCAAATGCCAGCCTCTGGCAGCGTTCTTGAAGAATCTTAGCCCCTTCCTCATAATCAACGGCCTCCAGTTCAGTAAAATTCTTGTGTTTTTATGCTGCAATCACCTTTTTTAAATCCCACCAGAGATTTACTGTGATGGCCACTGTAGAATGACTGTGAATGAAGGTGACTGTGATGGCCACTGTAGAATGACTGTGAATGAAGGTGACTGTGATGGCCACTGTAGAATGACTGTGAATGAAGGTGACTGTGATGGCCACCGTAGAATGACTGTGAATGAAGGTGACTGTGATGGCCACCGTAGAATGACTGTGAATGAAGGTGACTGTGATGGCCACTGTAGAATGACTGTGAATTAAGGTGACTGTGATGGCCACTGTAGAATGACTGTGAATGAAGGTGACTGTGATGGCCACTGTAGAATGACTGTGAATGAAGGTGAATGTGATGGCCACTGTAGAATGACTGTGAATGAAGGTGACTGTGATGGCCACTGTAGAATGACTGTGAATGAAGGTGACTGTGATGGCCACTGTAGAATCTTCCAGGATGTCTTCTGCAACAAAGCCTTGGTGGAATTTGAGGTATGCTTGGAATCATTGTCCTGTTGGAAGGTCCAGTTACACATTACGTTTTCTCAGAGGATTTCCTGATACATCAATTAATCCATCTTGCTTTCCACATGGTGCAGGTTTTCTTTGCCAGAGGATGCAAAGCAGACCCAGATCATCCTCGAGCCACCACCATGCTTGCCTGCATATGCTTCATTCTTCTTCCTCCAAACATACTGCTGATCCATTTTGCCGAAATGTTCCAGTTTTGTTTCACTTCACAGAACAGAATCCCAAAAACTCTTTGGCATCTTTTTATGATTTTGAGCATTTGGAGCCAAAACTTTTCCTGTGCTTTTGGATCAGAAGTGGTGTACATCTTGGAAACCTTCTGCGTTTAGTACACGACTTTCTGTGCTCAGAGAAACCATAGTGCTTGTTGCCACCAAGTCTTGCTGCAGGTCTTTTGTAGTCTCTCTACTCTAGTGTTTTTCACAACCTTCCATCTCCGAAATCTGGTTGCAGCTGTTGATAGCTTCCCTTTTTCACTATCTTTTTGTATCCTGTTCTTTGTTTGTGAAGGTCGATGATCTCTTCTCTTAACCTTTTGGACCATTCTTTTGTCTCAACCATGTTTCTCACACGCAGTCGAACATGTCAATCATCAAACCCCTAGCCAGTTCAGATATTTCATGTGTTCAAGCACACCTGGCACAACTAATGAAGCTCTTGATTGGTTGCTTTAGATGTGATAAAGTCAACACTTGTTTTTGTATATTTGTGCTGTTGTGAGGGATTGTATTCAGGGGGTTGAATAATTTGGAGACTGGAGAAGTAATAATGAAATGCATTTTCAGTTGACTTTGAGGAAACCACTTGATGCATTTGTTGTGTTGAGCTATTATAATTGCTTTTGTTTGATTAGTTCATTGCAAACAGCTGAAAGTCTGTAAATTTAGACAATAAACCCGATTTGCAATGGGGGTTGAATAATTTTAATTGCAACTGTACTTATGTACTTATAATCATAGGGAACCACTTTAAGTGTTATATAGCACCTATCTTTAAAAATGGTGCTATGTAGAACCATAATAGGTGCCATATAGCACATTAACCACCACAAAGAACTGCTGAAGAACCACTGAAGAACCAAACTGGGCTTAACAGGTTCTTTAAATGGTAGTGGTGCTATATAGCACCATAATCACCGCAAAGAACCCATGAAGAACCGCTGAAGAACCATTTGTTTTTAGAATGGACTAAGGATTTTAGTGTTAGGTAATTGACAGTCCATGTCCACAACAATTTAGGCTATTAATTACTACAGTATTTGCTAACAATCTTTTGTTTTTGCTTTGGTATTTTGGCCATAGGTTCTGAGAGATGGAAGCGATATGGCTATACCAGTTTCGACTCATTGTAATTGGGGACTCAACGGTTGGAAAATCATGTCTGATCCGGCGATTCACAGAGGGACGTTTTGCACAGGTGTCCGACCCCACTGTCGGCGTTGACTTCTTCTCACGGCTAGTGGAGATAGAGCCAGGGAAACGCATTAAACTTCAAATCTGGGACACCGCTGGACAGGAGCGATTCAGGTGATGTTGTTTTTCTTCAGTTGTAAAATATAAATAATGTTGGTCACCATCAGTAAACATTATTACACAAGACCTTATTTCATATTTTTTCTTTATCTAATACCCAACACTTTATTTTTGGTTTAACCTTCATGTCTCAATATACTTTACGCCTTTCCTTGATTGTTAATACTTATTATTTCTCTCAATTCTGCCTCTATTTGTAACCCCTCCTCTCTCTAGGTCAATTACCAGGGCTTACTACCGTAACTCTGTTGGGGGGCTGTTGCTGTTCGACATCACCAACCGTCGCTCTTTTCAGAATGTGCACGAGTGGCTGGAGGAGGCCCGTAGTCACGTCCAGCCGCATAGCATCGTTTTCCTGTTGGTGGGTCACAAGTGTGACCTGGAGTCCCAGAGGCAAGTGAGCCAGCAGGAAGCAGAGAAGCTTGCGGGGGCTTACGGCATGCGCTACGTGGAGACTTCGGCTCGAGATGCCATCAACGTGGAAAAGGCTTTCACTGAGCTGACGCGGGACATATTTGAGCTTGTTAAGAGCGGTGACATCAACATCCAGGAGGGCTGGGAGGGGGTAAAGAGTGGATTTGTGCCCAATGTCGTGCACTCCTCAGAAGAGGTCACCAAGAGTGATCGCCGGTGCCTCTGTTGAATGTTGGTCCTTGGCATTGCCCCCTCCAAACACATGCAGACCTGTAACATTATGTCCCAAAAGATCCTTATTTGTCAACTGACATTTCTTCTGACTACCGGAAGGCCAAATTTGCTCTAGTCTACCACTGAATTAAATATGGATAAAGTCTAAATCTGCCCTATTCTACCGCTGAATAAAAGATGGATAAAACATTTACGTTTAAGTCTGTTTTAGCTGTTTCACACACTCAAATGACAGGAACTTCCCTGTTTTATGATTTCACATTCCGCGTTGTGTTCATAAATAATACAGAAGGAAGACAGCTCAAACTGTTCAAGTCTGACCGGTGGTCAGCTTCACTCACGCAACTTTCTATTACTGACTGGTGTGTCCTATATAATGGGACACCAAATCTAGCCCTGCATTCCACCACCGTAAGGGAAGAACCTGTGCTCGGAAAGAATTAGTTGTGTTAGCACTGCTTGCGCATATGGGGGAACGGCACACCGATGTGCATCTGCTTTAGACGACAGGTTGATCACACCACCAGACAAATCGGCAGTCAAGAACACATCAGCATTTGCCATCCATTTTTTTGATCACAGATGGAACCAAAGCTTGAGCGTAATGATGAACTTTGTTTTGTACAGAACCTGCATTAGTATCCACATGAATTGTGTGCAGACGAATGTGCACTGTGAACTGCCTAACATAAACATTTATTGCGGCTTACTTCGCCATTGCATATATTTTAAATGCCCAGTTGGTGAGTGAAAAAGGTACAGCACAACATGTCATCCTTTTCAGCTATCCTATCATTTGATCATGCTCTTCAAGAGCTAAGTTTAAACACATTCAGTCAATGTGGCCGCTATTGACCTATATTTTCCAACACTTGGTCCCTACTAAGATACATTTTTCCTCACTGCAACCTTTGGTTATCCGACCAAATGTGTCCATATTTATGCATGATTCCCCAATACAATTTGAATGCAAGCAGAACATACCTGAGAGCAATTTTACGAGCCGTCCAGGCTCCATGTACCTATGCAGCAGGATAGAAATCATTTTCTTGAAAGGAAAGCTACAACATGCATTTATTGGCACTAATTGTTCTCTCCTCCAACTCACACTTTGTTCAACAAGAGGGTTGCATATTACCGCACGTGTGTAGTTGGCATTTCGTCCATTTGAAATTTGAATTTTCCAAAGAATAACATGTGTCTTAAAGGATTTCTAATAATTGATGTTGTATATAATCAAGGTGTACAGGGTGCGTTTATTTCTAGAATGTACTGTATAATGTGAACGAAATGAAAACATTCAGCTTTACTTTCTCATGATATTTGCAGAACATTCCATACATTTATTTATTAACTAAGATAAACTAAACTGGAGTGCTCTGGATGGAAGCTGCTCTCCAGGAGGATATGAACAGTTGGTGTACCCTTCTTTGACTGAAGACACACCCTCTAATTATGAAAAGACATTGGTCAATATTCCAGTAATGACCACCCAAAATCCATGTGTTTGGTGTAAGTTATCTCTGCATTCACATCTTATATATAACAGTTGAAATAAATTGAAACTGAGATAAATGTATGTACATGCAAGTGAAACCTAACCAGAAGTTCTGTATCTTCAGTTTACATGCCACTCGCTGTACTAAATGTCATGTGCCATAGAGCCTACACTCTTCAAAAAATAATCCAAAAAAAGTTATTTAACTGTCCCATAGGGGAACCCTTATTATTGCTCCAAAAAGTACACTGTTTGGTTCCAGTGAGAATTAAGGGAACACACAATCATCGAGCATAACACCAAGTCAATTAAACTTCAGGGATTTCAATCTGTCCAAGAAGCATAAGAGATTATGAATCAATGTCTCCTGTTTTGGTGCAAATGAAAGTGACAACAGATGCACTGGAGAGGCAACAGCAAGACAACCCCCAACAAGGCAATGGTTTTGCAGGTGGTGGCCACAGACATTTGCTCTCTCCTTATCCTTCCTGACTGATTCTTCTTCAGTTTTGTGTTTTGCTAGTGTCCTTGTCATTACTGGTAGCATGAGGCGGTACCTGCAGCTCATTCAGGTTGCACAGGTAGTCCAGCTCCTCTAGGATGGCACATCTATACATGCATTTGCAAGAAGGTTTGCTGTGTCTCCCATGATAGTTTCAAGAGCATGGAGGAGATACCACAAGATGGGCCTTTACACAAGGAGACATGAACAGGGCCATAGAAGGGGCATCAACCCACCAGCAGGACCGGTAGCTGCTCCTTTGAGAGAGGAGGAGCAAGAGGAACACTTCAATTGGGCTACTGGTGTGCATGCTTTTGACCAAACTGTCAGAAACAGACTCCATGAGGGTGGCATAAGGGCCTGATGTCCTCTAGTGGGACCTGTGCTCATAGCCCAGCACTGTGCAGCTCGACTGCATTTGCCAGAGAACACCAGAAATGGCAGGTCCACCACTGGCGCTCTGTTCTCTTCACAGAGGAGAGCAGGTTCCCACTGAGCACATGTGAACGAGTCTGGAGACGCCATGGTGAACATTATGCTGCCTGCAGCATCATCCAGTATGACTGGTTTGGTGGTGGGTCAGTGATGTTCTGGGGAGGCATATACATAGAGGATTGCACAGACCTTCACATGCTAGCAAACCAGACCCTGACTGCTGTTAGGTAACGGGATGAAATCCTCAGAACCATGGGTTCACACTACTGAGTCACATTATGAGTTGCCATGATGATATTGACGTTGGAACAAATTTCAATTGTTTACTTTGATTTTCAGTGTGAGTTTGAATCCAGACCTTAATCAGTTGATGATTTTGGTTTCCAATTACCTTTGTTACATCATTTTGTTCTCAATGAATTACATTACATACATTAAAGATTTTGATCTTTAATATATTTAGTTTATAGAGACCTGATCTGTGATTTGAGTGTTCTTAATTATTTGAGCACTGTAGAACCATACATATCCATATAAAAACGTTTCCCCTTAGAATTGTTAATGTATCCCCAAAGGGTCCAATATGTCACCAAAAAGTGTTCTCATTGGAGCCAAAATTTGTGATTCTAGGAACCATACAAGGGTTCTCCTATGAGGACAAATTAAGAACCCTTTATGGATAATTTCTTTAAGTTGATTAGTTAAATTCCATATTAATATTCTCCTAATTTATTAAAATCAGGGAGAATCAAGTATTTCATTTTGATTGGATAACCCTAAAAGATATCCTCCAATTACAACAGTTGTGCAAACACTGGAATACATACATATGTTTGTCTAGTCCATCAAAATTTTCTCAATTCTGAAACAAAATCTACAGTAGAATGTCAAGCTCCAAAGCACAAACTAGTTTATTAGTATAATTCTAAATACTTTAGACACAATATGTTTTCATGAAAAATGTTAGTTAAAACAACTCTTGACTAGATTACATGCATCTAATACAATTACATGCATCTAAATACATCTTGTCTTAATCAAGTTTAGGTATTTAGCTAGCTAACAGGGGTAAAGCACTTGAGGCTCAATCACTAATGACTGTGATATATCTTCTAGCTACAGAGATACAAACTTGAATTGCATAATAAATTGTGAACAATGTGTTGCAGTGCCATATACAAACACAAGATGACAGCACACTAAAGAAATGGCCTAAAGAGGTGCCATTTTGCAAAAAAAGCAAATTTGCTTAATGTAGCTATCTGCATGAATTCATCAATACGTGATTAAAAATGGCTGTACAAAATACCAACACATAAAGAAAGTGTATGAGTAAGTAAGCACATTATGTCCACGATTCAATGACTTCACTATCAAATGTCATATTCAGTAAATGGAAATGTGCTTATAGCTGTGTAAGTGTAGTTCTAATCCTCATAAATTAACCTACTGTTATAATATATGACAGCAAAACCATGTTGGATAATTATGTTAATTTAAAATCTATTCCTTTGATTGTGTGAATATTTGTATTGTAACCTTAAATCAATGTCCAGTAAAAGCAGCTCCACATTAGCCTGAATGCCTCTCTCTTTGGCTTCCTTTTAGGTTCCTTTACTCAGTTTCAGGTTCAAAACACATGTAGTCGCAAAGATTGGAATGTTTGCTAAAGAGACTGGTACCCAGGCTAAATAAAAAAATTAAGTTGTGAGACAAACTGAGGAATAATTCTGCTTGATAAATAGAACCAGGTTTACATGAGTAAATAATGATCTATTAAACACAATGAATAATACAATCCCTACAAATGTGACTCAAACATTTTAGTGATTTAACCACAAAATATTATTACCACCTTCCTGGTTTGTGCTGACTCTTAAATGTTTTTTTTCCGTGGAACACTTTAGAACAATGTTTCTCAAACTTTTTTCAATATTGTACCCCCCTTTTAAGCCAAGTACCCCCTGACCAGCGCAAAACTTTTTTGGTAGAAAAATCTATATAAAAAGGTACAATACAGCGCGGGCAGTGATAGATTCACTAAACAACAACCTTTTTTAAACAAAAACATTTAAATGCTACATTTCAAATGTTTCAAATCCATCACTTAATTTATTCATTATTATAGTATAATTATTTTAGGAATTATGCATTGAATATTTTTAAATTAGCATTTTTGCCAAGATTTCATGTACCCCCTGCAGTACTCCAAAGTACCCCTAGGAGTACACGTACCTCCATTTGAGAAACACTGCTTTAAAAAGAGTGGACACAGGCAGTACATCAAAATTTGAAATAACAATATTATACTGATAAACTTCCTCTATTTTTCCATGAACGTCCCAAACCATTCTATTTCATTTTAAACCACACTTCCATTATAAAGAAATTACAAATCAATTTAAAACAAATGTTTACAGACTGTCATAATATGTTTTTTTACATGATTTAGAATTAATGTTATATATTTCTCAACCCTTTGCAGGTGGTTCTGAATTGGAGTTTTGTATAAAATATCAAAATAAGATCTTTAAACCTGCACTATGTAACTTTTTCAAAAACTACAAAGAAAAATACAAAAACAATGTTTTAGGACTAGTAAATGTTAAGAACTAGCATATTGGATCCAGGGGTTGAAAACAATAACTTAAAAAATACAGACAATAGTAGAACAGCAATATCAAATTTTACAATATCTATAACTGGAAACAAATGCATATTATGGACAAAATAGTAATCTGTAATTTTGGAAATTGGTTATATTGTCCCTGTATTATTCCTGTGTTCAGTAAAAACATATATACAGTCGTATGCAAAAGTTTAGCCAGCCCTGACAATTTCCATGATTTTTATTTATAAATAATTGGGTGTTTGGATCAGCAATTTCATTTTGATCTATCAAATAACTGAAGGGCAAAGTAATATTGCAGTAGTGAAATTAGGTTTATTGGATGAACAGAAAATGTGCAATATGCATCAAAACAAAATTATACAGGTGCATAAATTTAATTAATTAATATATCATATTTAGTTGAGCCTCCTTTAGCAAAAATAACAGCCTCTAGATGCTTCCTATAGCCTGTAATGAGTGTCTGGATTCTGGATGAAAGTATTTTGGACCATTCCTCTTGCAAAACATCTCCAGTTCAGTTAGGTTTGATGGTTGCCGAGCATGGACAGCCCGCTTCAAATCACCCGAAAGATTTTCAATGATATTCAGGTCTGGGGACCAGTGTTGGGTAAAGTTACTTTTACGAATACTTTTCAGTTACTTGTTGAGTTCACAAGTTTTGGGAAGTCCCTAATTAGGACAAAATGATCAGGTAGTTGGAGTTCATATCTTAACAGTGACCTATAAAACAAATAGAAAGAGTAAAGAAAATATCAATCATGGTCACCAGTAAGATATCAACTCCATTTACCTGATAATTTTGTCTTAATTAGGGACTTCCCAATACTTGTGAACTCAACAAGTAACTGAAAAGTTATCATAAAAGTAACTTTACCCAACACTGCTGGGGACTGGGATGGCCATTCCAGAACAATGTACTTGTTCCTCTGCATCAGTGCTCAAAGTGGGGCAGTACTCACCGTTACGCCATACCCACACTTCAACATTTTACTCTTAAGCTTACCTACACCTTTTCTTGCGTACCGCTACGTCTCGCATGTAGCCGTTCTATATTGTGGAGCTCCACCTTATATAGCTTTGCTCTAGTGGTTTACCTTCCCTGCGAAGCAGGGCACATCTGAAAAAACTTGAATAACTGTCACTGACCAATGGGGTGACAGCACAACCCCTATATAAGGGGGTCGGACCGCTAATCTAGTTCTCTTTTTCACTTCAGCCGATATCAGAAAGTTATATTGCTGCATCTAAAACGACGACGTTTCTTGACTTTTTCCAATACGTCAAATCATTGAAGATTCCACAAGATATGTCTTCCCAGTCTACGTGAGAGACAAGGCTTGCCGCTGCCACCGCCTTGTCGAGGAAGGCGAGACCCTGGGGTTTTGCATTGTATGCCTGGGGCGTGAACACGCACAGGCCGCTCTCCTACCTACAGTGCCTTGCGAAAGTATTCGGCCCCCTTGAACTTTTCGACCTTTTGCCACATTTCAGGCTTCAAACATAAAGTTATGAAACTGTATTTGTTTTGTGAAGAATCAACAACAATTGGGACACAATCATGAAGTGGAACAAAATTTATTGGATATTTCAAACCTTTTTTTTTAGCTCGAGCTCAGTGAGGTTGGATGGAGAGCGTTTGTGAACAGCAGTTTTCAGTTCTTTCCACAGATTCTCGATTGGATTCAGGTCTGGACTTTGACTTGGCCATTCCAACACCTGGATATGTTTATTTGTGAACCATTCCATTGTAGATTTTGCTTTATGTTTTGGATCATTGTCTTGTTGGAAGACAAATCTCCGTCCCAGTCTCAGATCTTTTGCAGACTCCATCAGGTTTTCTTCCAGAATGGTCCTGTATTTGGCTCCATCCATCTTCCCATCAATTTTAGCCATCTTCCCTGTCCCTGCTG
>JACXGM010000937.1:0-48758 GCA_016801145.1 Umbra pygmaea
ATTTATATGTAATTTGTAATAATATGTATCATTTATATGTAATTTGTAATAATATGTATCATTTATATGTAATTTGTAATAATATGTAATTTATATGTAATTTGTAATAATATGTGTCATTTATATGTAATTTGTAATAATATGTAATTTATATGTAATTTGTAATAATATGTGTCATTTATATGTAATTTGTATTAATATGTATTTTATTTGTTATTTGTAATAATATGTGTCATTTATATGTAATTTGTAATAATATGTGTCATTTATATGTAATTTGTAATAATATGTGTCATTTATATGTAATTTGTAATAATATGTAATTTATATGTAATTTGTAATAATATGTGTCATTTATATGTAATTTGTAATAATATGTAATTTATATGTAATTTGTAATAATATGTGTCATTTATATGTAATTTGTAATAATATGTAATTTATATGTAATTTGTAATAATATGTAATTTATATGTAATTTGTAATAATATGTCATTTATATGTAATTTGTAATAATATGTGTCATTTATATGTAATTTTCAACAGGTCAAAAGGCAGAGGCAGGTCGACTCCTTGTAGGTAAATGTTTATACTAGAGAGAGGCCCATATGTTATGATTTCTATTGCATACAAAAAAATTTACTAATTGTATTTAAGTTCCATTTAAAATCAAAACATTTTATGGAGTTGTTTTCTAAAGCATAACTCAAAGCCCAGACAGCAGTGAACTCATCATGTCCTTACTTTTTTCTGTCTGAGATTTATTTCTTTAAGCCGTTCGGCAAGTAACCCTATTTTAAATCAGGTCAATTTAAATGTCATTTCTATAATACATTTCCCATCAGGACATGTGTGAATTCATTGCAGTTACTGTACTTCAGGAATAATCATTCCTTTTTAACATGTACCTAAATTAGTTCCCTCCCTGTACACCTTCTCTGTTGAATTTTTAAAAACGTTTTGTTATCTTGTATGATCCTCTTTCTAGTCGACCTTTGTCCATTCAATCTTTCAAATGTTGAATGCTCACCTAGTGTTTTTAAAAGTACACACTCACTGTTAGTCAATCTAAATAAGAGTGTCTGCTAAATAAGAAAAAAGTGCAGAACTGGTAGTCATTATTGACGTTTATTGAAAGGTACAATATGTAGTTTTCCAAAACAATAACAAAAGATGTACTTTGCATTTAAAAAGCAAACATCACTATACCTATATTATATATATTTCTTAGTTGTGTGCTTACATTATCCTAAATGTTTCCACCAACTTTTAATCCCAGAGAAATCTGTAATATAATTCGAAGACACTGGACGATTCATTTTGTCTTCCGTCAATGGCGTCATATAACCTTTGACTGCTCTAGTTGCTCTAAGTTCCAGGGAACTGCCAAACATAACGTGAATGAAGTTATAATATTTTTAACAATACATTACTTTGTCAGTGAACATTTTTTCTGCCGGAGACCCTAGATTGGAAGGTTGTCATTGACGACAATAACAAAACCCATGATCCCACGCTACTTCCTGACATCATCCAAGTAAATTTTTTGTTATTGTTTTGATTGAGAGACCTCTAGTGGCCAAAAACTACATATTGTACATTTAAATGACAAGTGTTTTAAAATTACCTTGATGTGTCTGCTGAAAGGACAACATTTGACAATTTTTAACAATTCCATTTTTTTCATCCAGCCATCATTATTCCCATGTTGCCTGTAAACTAGCCTTAATTTCACTTTATTAATTTACTATTTATTTGACTGAGAACAACTTCTTATTTGATATATGTTTACAGTTGTATGCTAAAGTTTAGGCACCCTTGACAATTTCCATGATTTTCATTTCATAAATAATTAAGTGTTTATATCAGCAATTTCATTTTGATCTATCAAATAACTGTAGGACACAGTAATACTTCAGTAGTGAAATTTGGTTTATTGGATGAACAGAAAATGTGCAATATGCATCAAAACGTAATTAGACAGGAAAAAAGTACAGGCTTTCAATGATATTCAGGTCTAGGGACTGGGATGGCCATTCCAGAACATTGTTCTTGTTCCTCTGCATAAATGCCAGAATAGATTTTAAGCAGTGTTTTGGGTTGTTGTCTTGTTGAAATATCCAGCCCAGGTGTAACTTCAACTTTGTGACTGATTCCTCTATATTATTCTCAAGTATCTGCTGATATTGAGTGGCATCCATGCAACCCTCAAATTTAACAAGATTCCCAGTACCGGCGCTGGCCACACAGCCCCACAGCATGATGGAACCTCCACCAAATTTGACTCTGGGTAGCAAGTGTTTGGAACGCTGTGTTCTTTTGCCGCCATGCATAACGCCCCTTGTTATGACCAAATAAATCCATACTTGTTTCATCAGTCCACAGCATCTTCTTCCAAAACGAAGCTGGCTTGTACAAATGTACGTTTGCATACCTCAAGCAACTCTGTTTGTGGCGTGTGTGCAGAAAAGGCTTCTTCCACATCACTCTCCCATACAGCTTCTTGTGAAAAGTTCGCTGAATTGTTGAACGATGCACAGTGATACCGTCTACAGCAAAATGATGTTGTAGGTCTTTGGAGGTGGTCTGTGGGCTGTTTTTGACCATTCTCACTATCCATTGCCTTTGCTTCTCCGATATTATACTTTGCTTGCCCACTTCAGGCCTTAATAAGAACTGTGCCTGTGGTCTTCCATTACTTCAGTATGTTCCTCACAGTGGACACTAACAGCTTAAATCTCTGCGATAGCTTTTTGTAGCCTTCCCCTAAACCATAATGTTGAACAATCTTTGTTTCCAGGTCATTTGAGAGTTGTTTTGAGGCCCCCATGTTACCACTCTTCAGAGGAGAGTCAAAGAGAAGAACAACTTGCAATTGGCCACATTAAATACCTTTTCTCATGATTGGATGCACCTGTCTATGAAGTTCAAGACTTAATGAGCTCACCAAACCAATTGTGTGTTCCAATTAATCAGTGCTAGGTAGTTACAGGTATTCAAATCAACAAAATGACAAGGGGGCCCAAAATTATGCACCTGTCCAATTTCGTTTTCATGCATATTGCACATTTTTTGTTAATCCAATGAACCTCATTTCACTATTGAAATATTACTGTTTCCTTCAGTTATGTGATAGATTTGCTGATCCAAACCCCCAATTATTTCTAAATTAAAATCATGGAAATTGTCAGGAGGGCATAAACTTGCACACAACTGTATATATGTATAAATGTGTTTACTGACAAGTCAAAAACAAGACACCTGCTTAGGCTTTCAGCTAATAATCAGGTGGCTAATAACAATAGTACACTGAGCTCTCTCAACACAACATTGAAATTACATACAAGCACAACTAACACACACTAAATAGGCCTACAAGCTCACACACTAATAAACAACAAGCACTCACTTAAAGCAACAATACTAAATCACAGCAATGGCAACCTGACATAGAGTTTCCGCCTTACACAACCAGAGCGAGAGCCTGAACACAAAATGGCACAATTTATACAGCAGACGGGAATGATGGTATGGATGATGATGGAACCAGCTGAACCAGATAACGGGAGGGGAGGAGTCAGGGATAAGTGATGATGACAAAACCAGCTGAACCTGATAACGGGAGGGGATGAGTCAGGAATAAGTGGTGATGATATATCCAGCTGAACCTGATAACGGGAGGGGAGGAGTCAGGGATAAGTGGTAATGATGGATCCAGCTGAACCTGATAACGGGAGGGGAGGAGTCATGGATAAGTGTTGATGATGGAACCAGCTGAACCTGATAACAGGAGGGAAGGAGTCAGTGATAAGTGGTGATGATGGAACCAGCTGAACCTAATAACAGGAGGTGAGGAGTCAGGGATAAGTGGTGATGATGGAACCAGCTGAACCTGATAACGGGAGGGGCGGAGTCAGTGATAACTGGTGATGATGGAACCAGCAGAACCTGATAACAGGAGGGGACGAGTCAGGGATAAGTGGTGATGATGGAACCAGCTGAAGCTGATAACGGGAGGGGAGGAGTCAGGGATAACTGGTGATGATGGAACCAGCAGAACCTGACAACAGGAGGGGAGGAGTCAGGGATAAGTGGTGATGATGGATCCAGCTGAACCTGATAACGGGAGGGGAGGAGTCAGTGATAACTGGTGATGATGGAACCAGCAGAACCTGATAACAGGAGGGGAGGAGTCAGGGATAAGTGGTGATGATGGAACCAGCTGAACCTGATAACAGGAGGGGAGGAGTCAGGGATAAGTGGTGATGATTACCTGATGAGCGATGATCACCACATGCAGAGAATTGACACAAAAAGACAGACACACACACAGAACACTAAACAGAATAGGATCACAGAAAGATAGACATATATTTTATACATATACTGGGGACGTAACAAAAATCCAAAAGTTTGGAGTATAGAGCCAAAAGAGAGGCCACTGTATGGCTGACAGGATTCAACATATGTTTCACAAAGCAATATGTAACTTATTTCACTGACGACTAGAGCCACTGATCAAAAATCTCTCCTGAGTTATGTTATTAGAGAACTCATCTCTCTTCAGAGGAATTATATAACCGTCATCTCTCATCTTAGTAATGTTATTAGAGCCCTATTTTTTCCTCAGAGTAATGTTATTAGGCCCCTCATTGCTCCTCAAAGCAATGTTATTACAGCCCTTGTCTCTCCCTGGAATGTTATCAGAGCCTTCATCTTTGCTCTGTGTACTGTTATTAGAACACTCATCCATCTCTCCTCAGAGTTACAGTGAGCTCGATAACTCACTGGACAGTGACCATTTTTCCTATTTTTTTATATGCATGAATATATTCATGCATATAAGATGAACCGTTTAGAATTCATAGAACATTTTGTACCTAGTCCCCCCCAATTCCGGGCACACCTCACCCCACTCTCTTCTCCAGGACATCAATGTGTGTCTGTCTCTTATCCAAGGCTGTTTTCAGAGCGTTAATCTGACATTGTTTGTCTGACAGCTCCCTCTAGAGGGGGTGGTTGATGAGGGTGATATACACCTAAGATTCTGAGGCCCAATAGAAGATTCTGAGGCCTGTTAGGTAATCTGAGTGTAGACAGGGGCTTTTCCTCTGTCTGGGAGGCAGAGATTCAAGGCAGCTCAATGGCCTTGCAGGAAGGCTCTGCCTGGATCTTATAGAGTTATTGTAGAGATGGACATGGGCTTTTACCCTCAGAGGGACGGGCAGCTGGGTCACTGTTCAACAGTGACTGTTACAGAGAGGCCTTTAATCTCTGTTCTCCTTATAAACATCAGAATAAGCTTATGATTTATATATTATACTGTAATACCATCACAGATCTAATACATGTTTGATACCATTCAGACTAACAGGACAGGAGACACAGACAAGGGTTACTGAGTGAATTTGGGAACAACAACTAGCCAAGGCCATTTGGTAAAATACGATTCTAGAATCTTCTGCTAGTGGAAGGCATGTCTTCTACTGGAAGGTCTGTCTGCTTCTGGAAGGCCTGTCTGCTTCTGGAAGGCCTGTCTGCTACTGGAAGGCATGTCTGCTTTATTTATTCTCAGAAGCCTCTGTGGTAAAGCTTGATAATAGTAAATTCCATGTAGGCTGAATGCTAAAAAAATTTTTTAGGAGGTTTAGTGGAAATTTTAAGTAATTTCTTACAATTTTCAACAAGGACAACTGGTAGATTATATTGACAATAACCAAACGTAATCACATGCAAATAAGATAATGCACAAATCTTCCCAGGTTAACTAAAATATCATATTACAAAATAAAAACCTTTGCTAATTTTATTTTTGTTTCTAGGGAGAAGGAATATACTTAAGACTTAACTACAATTTCTAGAGTTCATAACAGTACGATTAAAACAAATCTATTTCCTAATGCCCCAAGCTAATTTTATTTGAAAAGAACCTATGTGAACCCTAGCCGTCAGTACGTGCCATTTAAACAACAAATGTGTGGTGGATTTGTATAAAACATTAATAATGTTCTAATTAAATGGAAAACAGACATCAAGGGACCTTTTTTTATTAAAGCAAAGTATTACTCATCAGGACTGCAAAAATATCTGGGACAACAGTGACTTATGCTCTCAACCTGCAGTATGAGCTATTGCGTTACTGTGGACACACTAAGGTCTTCACTCTAACATGACTGCAATGAAAAAATACTACATGCAGATTTATCATCATTTTGCAAAAGATGTAAGAAACAACTTGGGACTATGGGTCAGATGGCTCAGTGGTTAGGGAGTCAGACTTGTATTCGAAAGTTTGCGGGTTCAATTCCTGACTGTGCCAAATGTTGCTGTGTCCTTTACCCTAAGTCACTTTACCCAAGGCACTTTACCATAATTTTCTCTAGGGGAATGTCCCTGTGTTCTCTGTTATTCGCTCTGGATAAGAGCGTCTGCTAAATTACTTAAATGTAAATTATTATTAAAACCGTTTTACACATGACACTCTACATTAAAATTCTACACTCACCTAAAGGATTATTAGGAACACCATACTAATACTGTGTTTGACTCCCTTTCGCCTCAGAACTGCCTTAATTCTATGTGGCATTGATTCAACAAGGTGCTGAAAGCATTCTTTAGAAATGTTGGCCCATATTGATAGGATAGCATCTTGCAGTTGATAGAGATTTGTGGAATGCACATCCAGGGCACGAAGCACCCGTTCCACCACATCCCAAAGATGCTCTATTGGGTTGAGATCTGGTGACTGTGGGGGCCATTTTAGTACAGTGAACTCATTGTCATGTTCAAGAAACCAATTTGAAATGATTCGAGCTTTGTGACATGGTGCATTATCCTGCTGGAAGTAGCCGTCAGAGGATGGGTACATGGTGGCCATAAAAGGATGGACATGGTCAGAAACAATGCTCAGGTAGCCCGTGGCATTTAAACGATGCCCAATTGGCACTAAGGGGCCTAAAGTGTGCCAAGAAAACATCCCCCAAACCATTAAACCACCACCACCAGCTTTCACAGTGGTAACAAGGCATGATGGATGCATGTTCTCATTCTGTTTACGCCAAATTCTGACTCTACCATCTGAATGTCTCAACAGAAATCGAGACTCATCAGACCAGGCAACATTTTTCCAGTCTTCAACTGTCCAATTTTGGTGTGCTCCTGCAAACTGTAGCCTCTTTTTCCCATTTGTAGTGGAGATGAGTGGTACCCGGTGGGGTCTTTTGCTGTTGTAGCCCATCCGCCTCAAAGTTGTGAGTGTTGTGGCTTCACAAATGCTTTGCTGCATACATCAGTTGTAACGAGTGGTTATTTCAGTCAAAGTTGCCCTTCTATCAGCTTGAAAGAGTCGGCCCATTCTCCTCTGACCTCTAGCATCAACAAGGCATTTTCGCCCACAGGACTGCCGCATACTAGATGTTTTTCCCTTTTCACACCATTCTTTGTAAACCCTAGAAATGGTTGTGTGTGAAAATCCCAGTAACTGAGCAGATTGTGAAATACTCAGACCGGCCCGTCTGGCACCAACAACCATGCCACTCTCAAAATTGCTTAAATCACCTTTCTTTCCCATTCTGACATTCAGTTTGGAGTTCAGGAGAATGTTTTGACCAGGACCACACCCCTAAATGCATTGAAGCAACTGCCATGTGATTGGTTGAGTAGGTCATTGCATTAAGAAGAAATTGAATGGGTGTTCCTAATAATCCTTTAGGTGAGTGTATAATGTGGCCGGCTCAGCAATGGTTGGATCTGTCCAAGGAGTTGTGGAGCTGCCGAAAAGACAGGGTCAGTGAGAATTGTATAAATATATAATATCAGGGATAGCTTTGTGTGTTAAAATCAGTTTTCTAATGTTCCCTTATTTATGTTTTCCAGATGATAAACATGTGGGTGACTTCTTTCAGAGAAACCTCTGACTATGTATTTCTCTGAAATGCAAGTCTACTTACTCTCCAACATGTGCCAAGGAATTGTTGAAGTTACCAAGCTATGTTTAGATATTGTTCACTGAAAGATATTCATAATGTTCCTCAGGTCATCAGTTATTTCCTATAAACATCATTTGTTTATGTATGAGAATAAGGGCCTTTAAAGGAAAATTCCAGAGTAAATAAAAATATTTACCGTAATATAGTATTTTAAAACGTTATCATAGAATGATTAATGTAATATACAATGCTGTGCCTGAAATCAACTGAGAGTACATTTGAGTAATTTTTGTATAAGTTTGCACTAGAAATACTACAAGGTCTAGAATTCAAAGTGAACTTAGTGCCCGAGCAAGTAGCTTCCAGAGCAAGTAGCTTTCCAGAGAAATTCTGCAATAACTCTGGTATAGATTGAGCAATATTCTGTGACCAATTATTTTTCGATTTACATTGCGTTCATTCAAGTAATTACACAAAGAAATCCAAAGTAGATAATGCTAACCAGCTCCTTACCTGTGCTAATGCTACACCCTAGGGAACCAGCTGTTTTTTCAAATTTTATTTTTTGGGGTTAATTAATAGAATGTTTCCAAAACAGCTTGGTCCATGTGAGTGTCGAAACTCAGATCTAACAAACACAGTCATTTGATGCTATTTTAGTCCATGTTTAAACAAGAACTGGCTGCATTTAGAAAAATGCTCTGGAATTGACAAACCCAACAGGGTTGAAGGCAGATTTTCAACATTTTTTCATCCCATCTGGGTGATCTACAAAAATAAAATTGCCGCTACTGTATATCCTAACTAAATCACACTGTGGACTCATTTCCTTGTGACTGACTGTCTATTTCTGTTTACCACACAGCACCTGCTTATAACACCCACAAACCACACACAAACACACACACGAATGGAAACATACATTCATATTTCCACTTTTCTATGTGTGCGAGCATACAAGATTCTTTTCCATAGAATAAAAAATGAAAAGAATGTGCCTCCAACACAGATACATTTCTAACAGAATGCTGTGTTCTACAGGGACTACCACTGTTTAATAACTGACGCATGGAACAGTTATACAACATTCTGTACAAACCTGAGCCATCATCCCTGGACTCTGGAACAAGTTGCAGGCTTCAGTTCCTGCTATCATGATTATCTTAATTGAAAAGAGTTGTGATAACAGAATTAGTACAACTGTATTAATTATATGGGGACTTCTTACTGTGAACTTTGACCTCTCCTCCATGACTTCATCGCCCAGCAGTGTTGGTGTGAGATGCCTCTGCCAACCCTACACTGCCCCACCCCCCTCTGGGAACGATCTCACCTCCGGGTACACGTGTGAGCTTGGCCGTGCCTTGGGGAGACTTGGACAAATCACCATAGCCCCAAGCCCCAGTTTCAACCAGAGGGACTTTCCATGAGTGGAAGAGCCAGGGGGGCTTTCCAGAGGGACCTCCCTGACGGAGTCCTCTCCATGGGTGCAGGCTGGGTACAGGCACCGACACTACGGGTGTGACCATGTTGCCTCTCCCCGCTATCAAAAAAATGTACTGTCATTAGTTTTTTAGTTAATAATGTGACAATGCTATAGAGAGACACGCCCCTCCCATTGTCTGACAAGGCAGAAACAAAGAGAGTTATCCTCACATATCTGGCTTTTTAGAACCAAATTGATCTGAGACGGGATACACCTGCCTGTAGAAATCGTAGAAACACGATCTGTCGAATTCACAAATGTAGCTTCTACTTAACGAGCTAGCGTCCCAAATGTCATACGGATGAACGTATTTGCTGGAGGTGAAATAATCAAAATAATAATAATCAGGTATAGGGAGTTCACATCTAACTGGTGACCATGATTTATATTTTCTTTACTCTTTCTCTTTGTTTTATAGGTCGACCTTGATCACTAGGGTATCAATTCCCGTTTTACCTGTTCATTTTAGTCTTAAGTATCGACAAAACATGTGAACTCAAGTTACTCAGAAAAATACTCTCAAGTACTTTTGTACGCAAAACCCCCCCACCTCTGTTTCATCACAATTGCATGAATGCCAAATTCTAACGAGATCTGTTCTAATATAATACATGCCTGCGTTTGTTAGGAAATAATGTTACGGTTGACGTTAATTACATGGACATAACAGCGGGAATTGTTCTCATTGTGCACAGCTGCAGGTATCAATAAGGACTCAAACATTAGTTAGGCTACTTGTGATGAAAGGGTATCATTCATTACTGTTAGTTGCCAAACGTCGTTTCGTTCCGATATCGGATACAGCTTGATTGAAAGCATAGATTGTGATTGAAAGGAATGATGGGGTGGCAGTATCTTAAGTCATCGTATTTCTCTGCCAGGCATAAAATGTTCGAAGTGACCCGTATGATATAACACGACTCAGTCACGCGTTGGTTTTACAGAACATAATTATTATTTTTAAAAAGAAAACAGAAAACATTTTCAGTTTAGATTATTGCCTGCATATGCCAATTGAACTGCTCCAGTAGACTATGCTCGATCTGTTCTATTGTAATCACAAATAACAGCGAGAATTAAAAAATCCCCTTTTAAATGTAGTTCGAATTTCTTTAAAACTTTTGTAAATTTCCCAATTGCCCAAATGAAGAACCTATCTTCTATCTGCTTATCATGATCTCAAGATAAAACCTCAGTATTACAAATGTAACCCAACGCTGAGTGTACATTGCAAAACAAAAATTAACTTGCTTTAGTGCTGGTAGTTCTTACATTGAATTCCAATGATGAATGTAACAAGAATAAAACATTCCTCAGACAAGATCTGCCTGAAAAGTTTCACTGTCGCATGTGGGCGTGTTTAATCCAAGTCTTACCAATGCTTCCCAATACTACCGAAAAAGCTCAAATATGCACGCACACTATTATTTAATGTATATATTTAAAAATCTTTTTTACACGATAACATTAACTAAGTATGTAATTGTAATGGTGCTAGCATTTCGTATAAAGATTCAGTTGTGCTCGATGTGTTGTTTCAAATATTATGAAAAATGTCGGATCCTGAATGTAATTCAAAGAAACCCGGAAGACGACTGTCACTGTATGCCCAGTTAATGACAACAACGGAAACAGGAGCCACCACTTTCGTAGTAAACTAAATGTATAAATTTACATCATTCTGGTCTAGATTTCGTTTAATCTACCTACCAGCAGTTTGTTGTATGAAAGCTGGCTAACTTATCTCTGACTATTTGCACAGTACAACGCTCAATACTATGACGTAGCTAGCAAGGAAGCATGAAGCTAGTCGCGCATTGTTTTGGTTTGGAGTAGTTTCGCGCTAGAATTTGACACATTGACAGAGGACGTCATGCACATTTTATGTAAACAATTCAAGTCAAATCATTGTATTTTTTTCGTCGAATGAAAACATTTAATCCTGCGAGTCAAGCGTCATAACCCGGTAACTTCTCATGGATAATTTACGAATCTCTGCTCTCCAAGGGGCTTTTTGTTGCGCCTGGAACAGGAACTCGAGTTGATCACAATTCCGCTTTCTCTTTTAGACAGAGGAGGATTACCAGCCTTCTTCGACAGCTATTTTATTATTATAGAAAGGTTCACAATCATTATGGAGCAGCCACACCAGGGCTGTGTGAACCTCTGTAGTCTCACGAGCACTCTACCTGTGATCCCATATCAAAAGCTGACGGACTTGCATTACCTGAGCAAAGGTGGGTTTGGAACGGTTTTTAAGGCACAGCATTCCGATTGGCGGACAACCGTTGCCATCAAGTGCTTGAAATTGGATTCGCCTGTAGGGGAAAGGTACTGTATGTTTATTCAAATAACTGAACCGTATTATTATTCTTTATTATTATTTACCGTTGTTTACCTGGCAAGTTGATATATTCTCATTTGCTACAACGGCAGAGTAGGCGAGGAGAGGGTAGGAATGAACCAATTTAAAGCTGGGGATCATAAATTGGCATTATGGTATTACGGCCTGATTGGAAATTAGTCCAGGACACCGGAATTAACACCACTTAGGATAAATTTAATGGGATCTTTAGTGACCACAGAGGTTGAGGACACCCATTTAACATCCCAATCAAAAAAGGCACCCTACAAAGGGCAGATGTCCCCTTCACTGCCCTGGGCATTGGGAATAATTTTTAAACCAGCGGGATTAGTGCCCCCATCTGCCCCTCTAACACCATTTCCAGCAGAATTTGTTCTCCCATCCAGGGACCAACGACCCTGCTTATAATCAGAAGCAAACCTTAGGGCTGGGCGATATGGCAAAAAAATTATATCACAATATAAAATAGATATTCTTTCGATACGATATGTTTAACATATATTAAAATATATATAGGACCTGCTGTGACTTGATTTTATCAAGTGTGCTGTATAAACAAATAAAAACAATACATACAAAATCATTGATTGTCCTGGTTATATTTCTGTTTAGAAGTTTCAGGTAAAACTGAGCTACAAGCAATATGAAATACTCCTCATTTGTTGGATGTTTCTTTGTTTCAGAACAAAACCAGCTGTTATCGCGATATGTCGATATGGTATATTCTTCTCAGTTTTATTTTTAAAAACTTGATAACGATAAATATTGAAATATCGCCCAGCCCTAAGTGGAATACAGGGCTCTATGCTACTGTTGTAACGAGTAGGACTGTGGTAGGCCGTCCAATCGTGTCTGATTATGAATAAATCATTGCCTCTTCAGATCTGCATCCTGAGGCCCCATGTGTGATTACCTGTTAACCTTGACATGTGTCAGCCATCAGTAAATTAATTTCTTCTCAGGCATGAGAATTGTAAACATCTCTTAGCATTATGTTGGTATGAATTGAAAACATCTATATCAATGTATGGTCTATAACTCGGGAATGTACCTAACTGTTCTCTATACACATAATGCAGTATTTCATTAAAGAATACAATGTAAATATGTGTGTGGTTTGCAGGGAGAGAAATTGCTTGTTGAAAGAAGCGGAGGTCTTACATAAGGCCAGGTTCAACTACATTATCCAGATCTTTGGCGTTTGCAATGAGCCTGAATTCTTCTGCATCGTTACTGAGTACATGAGCAATGGGTCCTTGGATCAGTTGCTTCATGAGGTACAGTCGATCATTGTTCAAAACCAGGAAGTCTGCCTCATGCCACGTTGACATTATCTCTGTCTCATATCACTGACATTATCCCCATCACACAGCTGGGGCTGCGTTAACTCAGTAGTTAGGGAGGCAGACATGTAGTATGAAGTTTGTCAGTTTGATTCCGGAGTTGGACACATTTCTTGTGTTCTTGAGCAAGGCACTTTACCCATATGTGCTCCATGGGATGTCCATGTACATACTGTAATTCACTCTGGATAAAGGTGTCAGGTAAATGACTAAATGCAGCACTGACATTATTTTTTATCTTTATTTTACCATTATTTCACCAGGTAAGTTGACTAAGATCAAGTTCTTATTTACAGCAACGACCTGGGAGCAATTAGGTTAAAGTGCCTTGCCCGAGGACACAACCACTTTTTGGCACAGTTATCCACAGCACAGAGCACTGACGGTAATTCTGTCACATAGCAGTTGACAAGACAGATATTGCATTATCTACAATCTTGTTTGTGTAGGAGTGACTTAAACGTCTCTTGTGCATTAGTGGATGAATCAAAGTTTTGGGCCCATTAAACATCTGGGGAAACCACCCCAATACTTTCACTTTCTTTTCATTCTCCATTCTGTGTTCCTTTACTTTCCCACTGCAACACATTGTAGAAGATGCTGTACCCAGTGTTGGCCTGGTCATTGAGGCTGCGTGTCCTGTATGAGATAGCTCTCGGGGTCAACTTCTTACACAACATGACCCCACCCCTTCTTCATCACGACCTCAAGACACAGAATATCCTGCTCGATGGAGAGCTTCATGTCAAGGTGTGTGTTGTGTGTGTGTGTGTGTGTCTCTCTCTCTCTGTTTGCATGTTCTCGCACGCAGGTTTTTTCCATTTAAGACTATGCCTAACAACACGCCAATATGACTCTGCCACATTTGTCTACAGAATGCGCAGAGAGTTCGGTAGAGTTGAATGCTTAATGGCAAAATGCTTACTCAAAGATATTGTGCCAAGCCAGTCAGGAAGTTAGCAGAATAAGCACGCATGCTTTCACGCTTCGGCAACTAACTACAGTAACATCCTTATTTAGCTTTCAGTGCCTCAAACTAAAAGTGTTATTCAGTGGAGAGCAGTCTGTCAAGGAACTCCCTCGCTGTGATGCCCCCTCCACAATATTTTGAAGATAGAGGATTCTTTAAATATCAGATGTCTCTGTTTGTGTTTAAGGGGAAAACATTTTTTTTTTAAGTGTGTCTAGCTTTGTCAAACACCAGGCTTCCCTAAACATGAAGCCTGGGGAAGTCCACTGTATAAATCAATCTACATAGTGGTAACCTATTTAAAAAAATAAATGCAGATTAAAAGCACTTCTGTTCAAACTATGTGTTTGTCATCCAGGGTTATTTCCATCTTTTGCAATCATTTGAAAATGTGGTCAGAAAACTGTGACAAGGCTCCAAAGGCATGTATAAGATGACAACCTGTTAGTGAGCTAACATGTTGTCGTCTTATTAAACATGACCCAGCTCACTAACATGTTGTCGTCTTATTAAACACAACCCAGCTCACTAACATGTATTCGTCTTATTAAACACGACCCAGCTCACTAACATGTTGTCGTCTTATTAAACACGACCCAGCTCACTAACATGTTGTCGTCTTATTAAACACGACCCAGCTCACTAACATGTTGTCGTCTTATTAAACACGACCCAGCTCACTAACATGTTGTCATCTTAATAAACACGACCCAGCTCACTAACAGGGTGTTGTCTTTGTTTTGGTTCCAGATAGCAGACTTTGGCCTGTCTAAGTGGCGCCAGCTGTCCATAAGTAAATGCTCAGGGTCCAAACCACCTGAGATGGGGGGCACCGTCATCTACATGCCCCCTGAGGAATACGAGCCCTCCAAGAGCCGCCGCGCGGATGTCAAACACGACATGTACAGGTACAGACCCTTGAGTTCTTTTGATAGAGCCTGAAGCCTGCAGCCCCAGGGCCGGATGAAATGTATGCACTCACTACTGTACACGTTAGATCGCCTGCTACATGAATTAAATGTAAATGTGGGATCTAGAAAACGTTCCCAATTTGTTTAAGTTTAGCCTGCTGCTCTGGCATTTAGCAACTGAACCTAGGCTGAAATCATAGAAATTAAATCTATAGAAGCCTTATTAAACTGTTTTGCTTGGTCATTCGATTAGTACACAAAAAAATGGCGACTGTCGTTAGCTATCAAGGTAGCAACACGCGAATCGGGATAATGCGGAAGTAGGCCGCTAGGTCTTTGCAATTGAATGGTACATGTAAAAATGGCTGCCGCTCTGCCCATTCTGCTACATTTATTTGCATTGGAATGGCCTTTCTATACATTCCATTTCTATGGCTGAAACACAATGTTATAAGGCAGCTGGCAACAGGCAAATAACGTTGTCATTGGTTCAGACGACTGTCTTAAAGGTGGGCTCTGAAGCATGTCCCAATCTAATCAGCATATTTCTGATGCTATACTGTTAACAAATTCAGTTACTCCTTTGACCAAACCAGGCGAGTACCTTTGAATTCTGAGACATTTTAAATTGAAGGGATCTGCTGTAGAAAGTGAGCGCTAGTTTTGCTGTAATCCACCTGATCAAAACATAACTTGTTTTCTTGGGGGTATAATGTTTAAATATTTTTAAAGAGAAAATTGAGTAGGCACTGTCTGTCAACGTGAGTGAGATTTTTCACATTATTTTAATACTACACTGTCACAACATGGTGGTATTGTTGTTGGTTCAGGTGTTGTTGCAGTTGTCAAAGAGATGGAGACAGATGCAAGGAGGAATATTCAAGCTGTTACACAAATATTTCCTGAATAGACTGATAAGTGCTGCCGGACTCGTATGTTGGCTTAACAGTGTTTATGTACTGTTTACTATGCTCTAACGCAACATAGGACACAGATAACAAGTACAAAGAGAGTACGCCAGGCTCAAACATAAAAACATAATCAACCTACGACTCTTAGTGGAGAAGGCACAAATAGTAGAATACATTCACCAATCCAACAGTACACAGCTACAGGAAATCCAACGTTGACAACAGTACAAAGCTACAGGAAATCCAACATTGACAACAGTACACAGCTACAGGAAATCCAACATTGACAACAGTACACAGCTACAGGAAATCCAACATTGACAACAGTACACAGCTACAGGAAATCCAACATTGACAGGGGTAAACCCAAGATAATGCACATTGACCTTCTGGACACTGAAGCTAATAAAGCTTCCTTGTTTACCAAACGCCAAAAAGGTGTGGGGTAATCAACCAACCCCATTCACAAACCAACCCCATTCACAAACCAACCCCATTCACAAACCAACCCCATTCACAAACCAACCCCATTCACAAACCAACCCCATTCACAAACCAACCCAATTCACAAACCAACCCCATTCACAAACCAACCCCATTCACAAACCAACCCCATTCACAAACCAACCCCATTCACAAACCAACCCCATTCACATGCGTAATGGGATCTACCCAAGAGCAACTTGCTAATATTAGTGTCCAGAAGGTGGTGCGCAAAACCCAAAACACAATACAAATAAACATCTACTACATATAACAAAAAGTCCAACACTCCATCAGCTTCATGCCACGACAGCCCCATCCATTCTTGGATGCTGCGACATACACTCTCCAAAGCAAATGTAGTAGTTTGCTTTCTGGATATCTGACCACATTATTGAACTCCACGACTGGAATTTCAATAATCCCAGTGGGATGTGAGAATTCACTCAGTGGGATTCGCCAAGGTGTCTGACCGCATGATATTATGAAGGATTAGGGTTTGAAGCTCAGCTGAACGTGTCATCAGGTCCTAATATTGTTATTGAAAGAAATGCAAAAAATAGACACCATAGCTTTTTGTTTTTATTATTAATATTATTACTGCATTGTTTAATTTGGAACTGGGGCAGATTTTTACTGTACATGCATTAACAGCTGTGGACATCTGTACATGACAAATAAACTTGAAACTTGAATTTGACAGCAAGGAATTTATGAAAAGAGATATGAAACTATTTGACTTGTTACCCTAGCATGCCCACAGTGTTTAGTTTATTTTTTAATGGGAGTCTCGATACCGTAATACCATGATATTTTCTTTGATGGTTATCATACTGTGAAAATCTCATACAGTTACACCCCTCTTCGCCTCTATCACGTGCTTCTCCCCCAAGATGAACCTTTCAGTCAAAAGCGAAATTTAGAGAAATCTACATGAGAATAGCTTCTTCAACATCATTCAACCTCTAAAGGATTCATTATTTGGGATTTTTGGGTAGTATTTTTGAATAGTCATGACTAAGTAACTCCGTCACTGGAAATGTGTGCCTTTTCTGTAAGACTAAGGAAATATAATGCATGACCAGTTGTTATTAGGTGATCAAGCAAACTTCCTTTGTGGTGAATGCCATCTCATTAGACCTCTGACCAAATAAGGCTTTCTCTTTCTCTTGTGTTTAAATTTCAGCTATGCTATCATTATGTGGGAGGTGCTATCACGACGGATACCTTTTGAAGGTAATGTGAAGATGCCAACTCTGCGTTGCATTGCATCTATGTTGTGAATGTTGACTACCTCAGTCATATTGGTATCTTCCTTCCAAATATGTTTTACATCAAGAAGACGTTCTTTTACACAGTGATGTACAGATGTTTGATTCAATTTCTGCTCCCAATCACTGACGTTAACAACACTCCTTAATTTATGTTTCAAATTTTTGTGATCTGCATGTGTGAACGGAAAATAAATGCAGACCGAATATAGTTTGGACGTAGTAGTCAAGATTTTTACCTGCAGTTAAAAATAAAACAACAACAAAGGTTGATTGGATGATTTTCTTTTTTGTTTTCTTGTTTAATGTCATAGATGCAACCAACCCCATGCAGATTATGTTCAGTGTTTTGCGGGGGACACGTCCCGACACAGGGCTTGACTGCCTGCCCGTAGACATCCCCAGTCGGGAGACCCTCATCTACCTCATGACCTGTGGATGGACCGCCAACCCAGACGAACGTCCCTCTTTCCTCAGTAAGAGGCTTGAGCTATAACCTCTGACATTTACTCAGTACGTTCATGCTCTGAACTGCTTAGGCAAAGCGACCACAGTAGTGAATGCGGCGCAGATGGCTCAGTGGGTAGGGAGTCAGACTTGTAGTCAGAAGGTTGCCAGTTCGACTCCCGACTGAGCCAAATGTCGTTGTGTCCTTGGGCAAGACACTTTACCCTAATTGCTCCCAGGTCGTTGCTGTAAATAAGAAATTGTTCTTAGCCAACTTACCTGGTTAAATAAAGGTTAAATAAAAAAAAAACCACAAACCAGGCCTTGTAAGCAGCATTCTCAGCTAACCAAAACCAGTATAGAGTCATAACCAGAAGGATATATACAGTAGTTAGAAGTAGAACATAACTAAAAGGTATAGAGTGCTCAGACCAAACAACACCACTTGGTATTTATAGACTTTGGGACTGAGCATCACATCTTAGATAGGGAATTTCTTGCAACTTTCTGGTGAAATCCAGAAGCTCCTTTCAGGAGATTCTTGTCCCTTATCAGACCTGTGATCATGGATCACATGATTCCAGCAGGCACCCTGGATATTAGATCATCCCTTCTAGAATCTCCTTGCTTCAAGGAGCATAAACTATGTTACTCTGATCTGCTAGCCTGAATAGTATAACATATATACAGTGGGTACGGAAAGTATTCAGACCCCTTTACATTTTTCACTCTTTGTGTCATTGCAGCCATTTGATAGAATCAAAAAAGTTAATTTTATTTCTTATTAATGTACACTCAGCACCCCATCTTGACAGAAAAATACAGAAATGTAGAAATATTTGCAAATTTATAAAAAAAAACTGAAATATCACATGGTCAAAAGTACTGAGTAGAAGCACCCTTTTGAGCTAGTACAGCCATGAGTCTTCTTGGGAATGATGCAACAAGTCTGTCACACCTCTCACTAAGACTCTTCTCCCACGATTGCTCAGTTTGGCTGGACGGCCAGGTCTCGGAAGAGTTCTGGTTGTTCCACACTTCTTCCATTTAAGGATTATGGAGGCCACTGTGCTCGTAGGAACCTTGAGTGCTGTATAAATTATTTTGTAACCTTGCCATATAAATTATTCTGTGCCTTGCCACAATTCTGTCTCTGAGCTCCTCGGGTATTTCCTTCGACCTCATGATTCTCATTTGCTCTGACATGCACTGTGAGCTGTAAGGTCGTATATAGACAGGTGTGTGCCTTTCCTAATCAAGTCCAATCAGTGTAATTAAACACAGCAGGACTCCAATGAAGGAGTAGAATCATCTCAAGGAGGATCAGAAGAAATTGACAGCATATTAGTTAAATATGAGTGTCACAGCAAAGGGTCTGAATACTTATGACCATGTGATATTTAAGTTTTTCTTTTTTAATAAAGTTGCACAAATTTCTACATTTCAGTTTTTTTCTGTAAGGATGGGGTGCTGAGTGTACATTCATGAGAAATAAAATGAACTTTTTTGATTTTATCAAATGGCTGCAATGAAACAACGAGTGAAAATTTAAAAGGGGTGTGAATACTTTCCGTACCCACTGTATATATATATATATTTTTTTTTTTTTCGATCTGGGGCACTACCACAGTAAAATATAAAAGAGCTATAAGCTTTCCACTGTCTGTAAGCTACCTGCTCCATGTAAATAATTAGCACATCCATGGCAGCCTTGAGTTGGAGAAAAGTGTTGACTCATCCTTAGGCATTACAATAACAGATAAGGAACAGGCCTCAATGTCTCAGATGAACTCATTCTCCACTCTAAACTCAGTTATAACATTCTAAAATGCTTTTAACTGTTTTATAAGATGCTGATATAGAATTACTCATTAACGTTATAGAATCATGATGAGTATGGAGTTATAACCAGACCAGTATGAAGTCATAACCAGACCAGTATGGAATCATACCCAGACCAATACAGAGTCATAAACAAAAGGCTTAAGCCTCATATTTAGACCAGCATAGATTCATAACCAGAGTAGTACAGAGTCATAACCAGAAGGGTATAGAGTTATAACCAGAGGTATATGGGGTCATAACCAGAAGTGTATGGAGTCATAACCAGAAGAATATGGAGTCATAACCAGACCAATATGGAATCCTAACCACAAGGGTATGGAGTCATACCCAGATCAGTATGGAGTCATAACAAGACCAATACAGAGTCATAAAGAAAATGATATAGCTTCATAACCAGACCAGCATACAGTCATTAACAGACTAGTACAGAGTCATAACCACAAGGGTATAGATTGATAACAACACCCGTATGGAGTTACAACCAGAAGGGTGTGGAGTCATAACCAGAGGAGTATAAAGTTATAACCAAACCAATATGGAGTCATAACCAGAAGGGTATGGAGTTAACCCGACTAGTACAGCGTAATAACCAGAAGGATATGGATTCATAACCAGCATTGAGTTATGTAAAAGGCATATGGATGTATTACTTACAGAACACTGAGTGTGTTGATTGCTACATTTCTTGGTGAATTTGCAACAGCCACTGATTTGAAAACTGCAGACGTGACTCATGACACTCGATCTGGATGACTTGGCACTTCTAGAATAGAGACAAATGAATGACTTGACATTCCTGTAGATAAAACAGATATGTTTTAAAAACACATATGTAGAAATTGCTATGTAACACAAAACCTAAAGTTTAAACTTTACCAGACCACCTTGCGTAACGTCACTTCCAGTTGGTGACTTATAGATGCAGACGTTATTTTTATCACAATTTTATCTCTAAATATTGTTTTTGGCAGTTATCTATTTCTCTAATGTAGTTGTTTATCATTAATGTACACCATGCTATATTAAGGTTTCCAACCTGCACATTGCTCTATAACATTAAAAAAGCACATTTAGAAACATCTGTGTAACCGGATCGAAATTGAGTTATAACCAGAAGGGTATGGAGTCATAAGCAGACGAGTATAGAGTTTTATAACCAGACTAATATGGAATCATAACCAGAAGGGTATAGAGCAATAACCAGAAGGGTATAGAGCCATGAACAGACCAGTATAGAGTCATAACCAGAAGGGTATTGAGCAATAACCAGAAGGGTATATAGCCATAACCAGAAGGGTATGGATTCATAACCAGACCAGTATAGAGTCATAACCAGAAGGGTATAGAGCCATAACCAGAAGGGTATGGATTCATAACCAGACCAGTATAGAGTCATAACCAGAAGGGTATAGAGCCATAACCAGAAGGGTATAGAGCCATAACCAGAAGGGTATGGATTCATAACCAGACCAGTATAGAGTCATAACCAGAAGGGTATAGAGCCATAACCAGAAGGGTATGGATTCATAACCAGACCAGTATAGAGTCATAACCAGAAGGGTATAGAGCCATAACCAGAAGGGTATAGAACCATAACCATAAGGGTATGAATTCATAACCAGACCAGTATAGAGTCATAACCAGAAGGGTATGGATTCATAACCAGAAGGGTATAGAGCCATATCCAGAAGGGTATGGATTCATAACCAGACCAGAACAGAGTCATAATCATCTCTCCCTTTTCCGTGCAGAGTGTGTGATAGAGCTGGAGCCAATGCTGAGGAGGTTTGATGAAATCGACATCCTGGAGGCTGTGCTGGAGGTCAAGAAGTCAAAGGTCAGTCGTGGCATAAAAGTCTGTACAGCGCACAGATCACAAGGCCGTAGTTTGGCAATGTGCAAGGCATATGGATGTATTACTCACAGAACACTGAGTGTGTGGATTGCTACATTTCTTGCTGAATTTGCAACAGCCACTGATTTGAAGACTGCAGACGTGACTCATGAAACCCGGTCTGGATGACTTGACTATTCAAGAATGGAGAGGAATGGATGACTTGGCATTCATGTAGATAAAACCCACCAGGCCCCTAATACCCATTCTTTAACATTAGAAAGCACATTTAGAAAAGACACAGATCTGTGTGGAGCAGCATAAACAATAAATTTAGTGATCTGTATTGTTCATTTCACATGTGTGATATATATATACTGTTCACCCAACACAGAAGCCTTTCATCAGATCCAGAGGTGGACATTTACTTGAGTAAAAGTACTTTTCTGAGTAACTCTGAGTTCACAAGTTTTGGGAACTCCTTACTTAAGACCAAATTGATCAGGTAAAGGGAGTTCATGTCTTAACAGTAACCTATAAAACAAACAGAAAGAGTAAATTAAATATCAATCATGGTGACTGGTAAGATGTGAACTCCTTTTACCTGATCAATTTGGTCTTAAGTAGGGACTTTCCAAAACTTGTGAACTCAGAGTTACTCAGAAAAGTCATTTACTCAGTACTTTGTCCACCTCTGATCAGATCATGCACGGGATGAGTACATTCACCAACTATACTTCCGCGATTTAATTTACAGGCGCCCGATCTGAACACAAGGAGTAGCTTGAGAGTGACATGGTAGAATAGATAATCTAACTTATCTAACCCAAATCCCAGGCAGCAATATGCCAATTTTGCACTGCCTCGTGCAGAAGGCCCGGTGAAAGGCCGAGAACCCATAGTCAGCCTCAAATCCATGACCATCGTGGCATAGACTGTCCTGCAATGCAGAAACTTAGCCCACTACGCCACACGGAACCCTACGTGGAGTATATTTAACTTGATGATAATATTAATTGCTTTAAAATGAATTTCTCAAAGTATTTTCCAAAATATAGTAAGAATTATTTGCACCCTTGGTTGCATTACATTTTGCAAGTACTTATTTGCTCCCCCAACATTATCAACAGAAATACTAGAAAGAGAGAGTTAAATGACATATTCTATGTTGGTGCATTTTAAGTCTTTGTAATGTCGAAGCTAATAAGTCTGGAGTGGGTGGAGGAACTGGGTGGTGCTGGTAGAGTATGTGGAATAACTGGGTGGAGTAAAGGGGTTGAATAGGCAGAGTAACTGCTTGGAGTGCATGGAGTAACAGTGTGGAGTCAGTGAAGTAAACGGGTGGAGTGGGTGGAGGAACTGGGTAGAATGGCTGGAGTAACTGTGGAGCGGGTGGAGTAACTGGAAAATGTGGGTTTAGTGGGTGGAATAAATGGGTGGTGTGTGTAGTAATGGCGAAGAAGTGTTTTCTGTTCTGACTCCAGTAGTAATGTTTACCTGGAGGGCTCTTTCTCTCTGCAGTATTGCTCAATAGTTGGAGGGTATTGCACAATAGTTTTAAAACATATAAAAAAATTATATTTCAAAACGTATAACAAATATCAGCAATCTGAATAGAAACAACTTGTTCAGATACTGTACGTATTGAGCGTTGATGTCTAGTTGACTTTTTCCCTGTCAAGGACACGTACGGGTTAACTTTTAACGCTTTGGCTGCTCTGACGTGGCAGGATATTCACATTAAGCAAGGAAGACTAGCATACATCCTTAAATTCTGATTTAATTCTGATTTACTGTTGTTTGCTGCTGAACTGCGTCATAGCTCATTACCATAAAGTTGAACAAACTTAAACTTTCTGCTTGATGCTCTGGTCGCTCAACATGCCCAACACACCCAAAACGCGATGCTGATTGATTTGCCAGCCCTTGCTGCTGAGAGAAGCCGGCTTCCATTGAAAATGAATGACTTCCTGTAACTTTGAAGCTCAAGTTGGCGGCGGTGTGTACGTACAGTGAGTGTTTAGTGTACACTAGGATGTATATGGAAGTATGACAAAAATGTACCATGTAATAATTAACAGGCTAGAGGATGTTCCCTTAATCCAAACACAGAGTAGATTTTAGGGATGTAGGAGCTCCTGTTGGGGATGGGCTACAGTGGAAAGGTCCTCCTGGCAGAGGAAATAGGTTTCAGGCTACACCATTGCACTGGGAAGCTATGAAAAAGCTATGAAAAGCTATAAAAAGCAAAACTCAGATGAGCAGACGTTTATGCAGATTGAATTTTCGTTTAAATAATTCATATAAAATAATCTTGGGACACCTCTTTAAAAATAGTTTTTTTGCAAGAAATTCCCATATCTTTAATTAATATTTTACTCATTACCTGTGTTTATTTCATGCAGCATTTTTGTTCATCTTCATCATTAGTTCCAGTCATGTTCAAGGGGAGGGTTCCTGTTTTCTCTCTCATCGTCTTCCTGTGTCTAGCTACAGAGGCCCGGCGGGATCCCTGCTTCTCCCGTCTTGCCAGAGAAAAGGAGGGATGAGGACAAGCCTCTGAACATTCCCAAGGACAACCCCTGGCAAGTAAGTGTTCTAGAACAACACCATTAGCCTTAGACAAGTAAGTGTTCTAGAATAACACCATTTACCTTAGACAAGTAAGTGTTCTAGAATAACACCATTTGCCTTAGACAAGTAAGTGTTCTAGAATAACACCATTTACCTTAGACAAGTAAGTGTTCTAGAACAACATCATTTACCTTAGACAAGTAAGTGTTCTAGAACAACACCATTTGCCTTAGACAAGTGTGCTAGAACAACACCATTTACCTTAGACAAGTAAGTGTTCTAGAACATCCCCATTTACCTTAGACAAATGTTCTAGAACAACATCATTTGTGTTCAGTGATTCAGGATGTGTTTTGCTCTCTTAGGGAAGCTCCACCTCAGGCTCTGGTTCTTGCTCCTCCCAGGAAACAGATATCTCCCAACCCAGCTCTCTCACCAGCACCAATGCCCCGCCTTCTAAAGGTAAGCCCTTCCTGGATTGTGAGTGACTGCTCGAAATGCGCCTGAGGAAACAAAGGTTTGCTCTGAATACGCAGTGTTCTCAAACTGGGGACAGGGGTTTATGGAGGTACTGCAGGATGCCAGATTAATGAATATTGCTAACGTAGTAAAGTGGTTCCCAAACTTTTTCAGTAACTCATTTTGCTCTGTTTGTAATACCCCAGATATACTCGCACATGTGCACTTACCCTGTAAGCCCATTGAGTTATGAGTCTTCTCTGGTACCGCCTATGGGTGTGTGTACACCACTGGTTGGGAACTACTCAAGTAGTATGACTATAAAACAGATGGAATTGTTTCATAATAAATTAACTGGGGATCTGTGTGGCGTAGTGGGATATGTCGTTGCATTGCAGGACAGTCTACATCATGATAGTCAGTTGTTCAAGCCTGACTATAGGTTCTCTGGCTTTCCCTGGACTTCCAGAATGAGGCATCGCAAATTGGCATAGCGCTGCCCGGGATTTGGGTTAGGTAAGCTGAATCATCTACCTCGCCACGTCGCGCTCCAACGACTCCTTGTATGCAGATCTGGCACCTGTAAATTCAATCAAGGAAGCATAGTTTGTGAATATAGTCATCCCGTGCATGATCTGACTAAAGGCTTCCATGTTGGATTGGCAGTGCGAATAGAATCTCGGTGACATGTGGTTGGATGAACCATGTGAGCACCCCTCGCCATCCCACAGATCTGTCCAAGGAGTTGCGGAGCTGCCGACAAGTCAGGGTTAGTGGGATTATGAAGGGGAGAAAAATGGGAGATAATAATAATAATAAGAATAAATGAATTGCCTAAATCTAAATATGATTACGCATGATATGTCAGTGTGTATGGCTAGACTGTAGTGACCTGACTCCAATGACCCACCTTCAAATAAGCCTTGTTTCAGAGAATCACAACGAACCTACTGGTTTGCTTCTCTCTGAACTAAAAACACAAATCTAATCCATATATATAATTAAGTTCAGTATGTTCAATTTACAGAAGGTTTAAACAGTCAGTTGTAGTTGTTAAACGTTATTTAAAGCTGCACAAATTTTTTTTTACATTTTTTTTTTACAAAGAAAATACAAACACTTTTTTAGGACTAATAAACGTTTGGAAAATATATTGGATCCAGGCGTTAAACATCAACTTAAATAATACAAAATACAGAGAATAGTAGAATAGCAAAATCAACATTTCACATTATCTAACTTGCAACAAATGCATATTATGGACAAAATAAAAATGTATATTTTAAAAAATTGGTTATATTCACCCAGTATTATTCTTGTGTTCAGTAAAAACATGTAAATACTCTGTGGCCAATGTCAGGAAGGCTGAAACCCGACCAACACTGAACAAGACACATAAGTTGAAACGTCAAACTGGGCCAAGAAATATCTGAAGACAGATCTTTCAAAAGTTATATGGACTGATGAGATGAGAGTGACTCTTGATGGACCAGATGGATGGACCCGTGGCTGGATCAGTAACGGGCACAGAGCTCCACTCAGACGCCATCAGACGCGGTTCTAGCAGGGGGGCAAACACGTTCGCCTGGCAAAACTATGTTATGTTGGCAACCCAAACTCTGATTTGTCCTTTCAGAATAATAGTACTAATTTTTATTCATTTCAATAATCATTGTGAAGTCATTACAAATGTAGTGAATTGTAACCAAATGTAATTGTATTGTGTGTAAAGAAACACGAGTATATGTTTTACATGTTTTTAATTACAATGTTTCATTAAAAACAGTAACAAATACATTGTACACAGAAAATGATTTAATATATTGTCAGTGTCTCGTGTAAAAACACGATTACATTTGAAGAACATTTACTAGAGTCTGTTTCATCCAAGAATAGACCCAGTATCTATGCAATGAATTAACAATGGTTAATGTAATGAATTATGAGCGCTATGACACTGAAAGGAAAAATCTGAGTTTGTGTTGCCGACATAACATAGTGTTGCCAGGCAAACGTGTTTGCCCCCTGCTAGAACCATGCCAGCAAGGTGGACTCCAGCAAGGTAGAGGTGGGGTACTGGTATGGGCTGGTATTATTAAAGATGAGCTAATTGGACATTTTCGGGTTGAAGATGGACTCAAACTCAACTCCCAAACCTACTGCTTGTTTTTAGAAGACACTTTCTTCAAGCAGTGGTACAGGAAAAACTCATCATCTTTCAAGAAGACCATGATTTTTATGCAGGTCAATGCTCCATCGCATGTGTCAAAGTACTCCACTGTGTGGCTAGCCAGTAAAGGCCTTAAAGATGAAAGAATAACGACACGGCCCTCTTCCTCACCTGACCTAAACCCGCATAAAAACTTGTGGTCCCTTCTTAAATGGTCGATTTACGGTGAAGGAAAACAGTATACCTCACTGAACACTGAACAGTGTCTGGGAGGCTGTGGTTGCTGCTGCACAAAAAGTTGATCGTCAACATATCAAGAAACTGACAGACTGCATGAATGGAAGGCATATGACTGTTATTGAAAAGAAAGGTGGTGATATTGGTCCCTGCTTTGTTTTGAAATGTCAGAAATTTTGAGTGAGATGGGAAACCTTTTTCGTTTTGTATTTAGTTGCCCAACAATTGTGTCACATAGATATTCTCAGAAGAAAGCCAAGAACTCACTTTTTATTTCTTAACTATTCAGGTTTGATGTGTATTTACATTTTGGATTGATTGAGAGCACTCTAGTTGTTCAATAATGAAATGAATCTTTAAGAATACAACTTGCCTAATAATTGTGCACACAGTGTAGACTGGACAGGACAGGGTTCAGTTAGGGGCCAGTTGTGTACAAGATGGGATCGTTAGCAAAAGGTGGTAAGGTGAGATAATAAAGATATGAACAGAGAATAGGGTTCAGACACCGAAGCATTAAACGTCCAGAATCAGTGACCCTAGAAATCAATTGGAACCTCTCTACAGACTGTAAACTATCAGTCTCATTATAAATCTACAATGTGTGTCTGATCACTCGCTTGTCTCCTTCTCTCTGTTCCCTCCTATCTTATAAATCCTTCCCATTGTCTAATTTTTTGCCTCTTCTCCCTTTACCACATCCTATGACTCTCACTGTTTCTTTCCTCCCGGCCGACTCTGCTATCACCTCTTGGTGCCTGGCCACGTGACTCACTATGAGCTCACAGAACAAGGCTGCATGCAGGCAGCTCATCAAAAATGGTGGAAACAACTTTCGTCACACATTCGCTTCCTCTTCAATAGCTTATATTCCTCACGGTCTGTGGCTGGAGCCACTTACTGTCGCTGCTAATTTCACTAACCTCAGGAAACTCTGCTCCATCTTCTACTTCTCCATAATCACCCACTTTCTCGCCCTCCAGCTTTCTTATCATTCTCTTTCTTCAACTTGGTGTTTGAAATGTCTTCCAAAACCCTGGTACCACCACAGGTTTTAAGAGGATGGATGGGACGTTTGTGGTAACTGCGAGTCTATTTACTTGTAAAAAGGTCAACTTGAAATTGATTGTTGTCGTAGGCATAGCATACACCTTACAACGATATGTCAGACAGACACCACGTGCACCTTTGAAAACCTTCATATTTGAGTGACTGCTCAACAACAAAAATCCTGACCAACAGCCTGTCGATTGAACAGTCGACTAGTCAGCATCAAATTACACCTCGTTGGCCTTCAATGGACTTTGAGTAAATAAAATTTCCTCAAGTTAATGAGGGAAAACATCCTCTCCTCATCCTAACTGGAGAAGCCTCCTCTTCATCCATTTATCCTTATCTCCCTCCCCCACCAACAACTCTCCCTCGTCCCTCCTAGAATTGACCCTTCTGTCATTCATGCCCCACACCCTGGAGACTCCCCAGCCCCTCAGAGAGCCGAACAACCTGAACCTGGACTACCCTCCTAGAGCTACTGGATGCGGGCCACTGGATGAGATCAACATTCTACTCAAACCAGGCTTGTCTGAGTTTGTTACACACCAAGACCCCCTGACCTTAAAGCCGCCACCATACCAGACCCAGAACATGCCAGGTAAGTTCACTCTGCTATGCCAACACAGCAGGCACAGAGCCTTGCACAATTATTGTCTGCTTTTCTTTGTTTTTCTTTCTTTTCCCCCTTTTTCCTCCCATTCCCATTAACCCTGCCTTATCAGCAGCTCCGTAACTCCTTGGAGAGATGCGGGGTGACGAGGGGCGGACACATGGTTCATCCAACCACACGTTGCAGATCCACCAATTTTTTTCGCACTGCTCATCCAACACGGAAGCCTTTAGTCAGATCATGTACGGGATGATTACGCTCACCAACTATACTTCTGTGATTTCATTTAAAGGTGCCCGATCTGCACACGAGGAGTCTAACATGGCAAGGTAGATGATTCGGCTTGTCTAATCCAAATCCCAGGCAGCACGATACAAGTTTGCACTGCCTCGTTCTGGAGGTCTGTGGAAAGCTGGAGAATCCATAATCAGGCTCAAACCACCGACTTTCATGACGTAGACTGTCACGAAAGTTGTTTATAATTGTTGTTTATAATCTTAATCTTACAATCATTCTGGGAAAAACCTTTAATTAAGGTAGAATTCTCACATTATGAAGGAGTACGGCTTTTCTGGAGGGCATGATATATAAAGAAAAAACAGGAGTGGTCGAAGAACAGAGCCTTTGTTTTGTCTCAAGGCTTTTTTGTTGGACCACTACTGTCTTATAATGTCTGTTAGCTTCACCCTAATACATAGTCTGAACCTTTTCCTACCCTTCCCAGACTTCCTACCACCAGACCCATCTGGCTCTACACTGGGCCCAGTGGCACGCTGGATTGCATCGCGGCGCGAGGACATTGTCTCCCAGATGACAGAGGCCTGCCTGAACCAGAGCCTCGACGCCCTACTGGCCCGCTCCCTTCTCATGCGTGAGGACTACGAGTTGGTGGTGAACCGGGTCACGCGCACCGCCAAGGTCCGCCAGTTGCTGGACACCTGCCACCGCCACAGCGAGGACTTCTGCCGCATCGTGGTCCGCAAACTTCAGGAAAACAAGCAGATGGGCCTGCAGCCTTTCCCCCAAGAGCTCAGCTACTTTGGCGCCACATCGAGCCCCAGTGCACCCCCGCTCTCGGTTTCCTACAACAACCCCAGGAATAATTAGCATTTTCCAGAGAAGGACTAGAGTCCGGAAAAGATGGGAAAGACATTTTTGTGCTAGGTGTTGCAAGAAGTCGACAATGTCTGCCTGGGTCATAGTCGTTAGGCACCACATGGAATTATGGGCCGAAATAAGCGAGGGTCAATATGAACTTGTACAATGAGAAACTCATTTTTATTCTCCTTTGCACAGTATGTTACTACGGTGTGTCCTAATGACTACGACCCCGAAAGAGGTGTTGGTCAAGCCCAGCTGTCATTTTACATTGCTAGTCACAGCACCTACTGATGTTCTCACGGGACAATTATGTTGATAAGCTTCATCAACCTTGAGGGTGACCACAATTTAAGCGAAAGGACTTGGAGGTAAAAATGGTTTTTGAAAGCCAATTGTGTTCACAAATATTCCCTTGTTTTGAAAAAGTAGATGACGATTTGTGATTTTCAATCAAAACCTTTAGAATTTCATCCAGAATTAGTATATTGTAGTTAAATTGTGAATTGTATGTAAATTATCAGATAAATAATGTATTTCTCAATGAAGCATTCCTTTGTTCTGAGTGAATTGGGTAATGGGACCTGAGTTGGTGTTCGGATTCTCTGGTTTTCCTAGACTTCTGTAACGTCATACTTATTAATGGCTGTGGTTTCTTCTTTAAGTAGACAAAGTCTTGACAATTTTCCAACTACAGTTCTGCTGTTCTTGGCTATTGTTAGTCGAACATAGATGATTTCTTTTGTCCCCCAAATAAATAAACATGAGGCCCCTCGACCATCCCGAACATGTGGAGGAGTTACCGACAACGCAAGTTTGAGGATTTGGACCAATTGGGAGTGGAGAAAAACTTTTGTATCTTTTTTTTGTTTACGTTGAGTTTTTTTTAGATTTATAAATCATGTTTAAATACTCTTACATAGGCTTTAAAGGAGTGTGTTGATATTGGTATTGAATGGGTAAATGCGTCAGTATTCACCCATACATGTAGAACAAGGTCAGCGTTGTGGTTTCCATTTGACAGAAAAGTGTTCTCGAAGCCTTTGTTGAGGACTTTGAGTTTTGTTCATCCCAATACATTCTATTCAGAATCCTGTCAGTTAATTTAGGTACCAGTTTTTACAGTAGATGTACAGTAGCTCCTGTTTTGTTAGTACTTGGCCTTTCCCTCATCACGTTTACATATGGAGGCAAACACTATACAACTTGCCAAAAAGACAGTTGTGAGATCAAATAATGTAGCTCATGTAGACACGTTTGTGTGGATATATCTTTTGCTATGTGAATAATCTCCTCGGGTCGAATGGTTTAAAGGCTGTTTCTGTTGACTTGTTTTTGCTATGGAGGACATAAGAGCCAAAAGTTTGTTACAGTATCTCTGTTTGTGCTACATGTTTTGGCACCAACCGGTGAATGGACGGAACAAGGTTCTGTCATGGAGCCAAGTTCTAAATATAATAGCCCTGAGCAGAATTCAGCACAGCTTCACAATGCAGTTGTTTATCCTTGACATTAACAGGCTCAGATTGTGTGTGTCTGTCTGTGTGCATGTGTATGGTAAGATGCTAAAGGGAGACCAGCCAGGCTGCCTTCTTTCCCCACCTGAAAGTATCCGTCTTCCTGTATGCCAGGTGAATGGAATTGTCACAGAAGAAGCCGTTAGTAGGTGACTGTTGGTACATTTAGAAAATGCTTGTAAAAAAAAAGGATGTTATGCAGAAAAACGTAATTACTTAATTACAGTGACAATGAAAAATATGGGGAAGGATTCATAAAATTATTCTAAAAGACCTAGTAGTAAAAATGTATTTTAACTGTATAAAACCTTGATTTGGACTTCCTATGTCTCAATTTGCTGATGTAACACAGAGAAACACATTAGAATGCAGAGTGCCGATAAACCCATCAAACTCCAGACATCCTTGTGTCTTAAATGATGAAGCATACTTTTTAATAATAAAAAAGCTTACAATTCAAGTTAACAAATCCTTTATTGGTTTACATTAGCCTTAGTAACAGCTACACATTTCAAAGGTTGAAAAAAGTATCCAACATGCATAGGAAGTCATGAAATAAGATAAACATATGTGAAATAAGACTAAACAAATGTGAAATAAGACTTAACATATGTAAAATAAGACTAAACATATGTAAAATAAGACTAAACAAATGCAAAATTAAGATTATCATATGTGAAATAAGACTAAACATATGTGAAATAAGAGTAAACATATGTGAAATAAGATAAACATATGTGAAATAAGATAAACATATGTGAAATTAGACTAAAAAACAGATGTGAAATAAGATTAACATATGTGAAATATGACTAAACAAATGTGAAATAAGATAAACATATGTAAAATAAGACTAAACATACGTGAAATAAGACTAAACATATGTAAAATAAGATAAACATATGTAAAATAAGATAAACATATGTAAAATAAGACTAAACAAATGTAAAATAAGATAAACATATGTGAAATAAGACTAAACATATGTAAAATAAGATAAACATATGTGAAATAAGATAAACATATGTGAAATAAGACTAAACAAATGTGTGTCTTTAAAGAAAGTGGTGCATCAACGCAGATTTTCTGAGTGACTGCATGTTTTTATTACCCAACGCACTCTTGATCCTCGTCACCCACTCAGCTTTGACCACAATCAAAAAGTAGTTCACGAGGAAGTGGAAGTGCCAAATAGAATGGATTAGAGCTGCTAAATAAGTGCACGGGGCAAAGATGAATCCAATCTATACCTCGTCGAAATGATCCTTCCCCAATTCAATTGTATTTAATTAGGCTACCTTAATAAAGTACAATACTTTATAGGCCTAATGCCTTATTACTGTTAGCCTTCATTTAGGCTGAATTACTGTAGCCCTTGTAAAACATTATAAACTATTAAGTGTTATTTTTTTTTTAAGTCTTCCTTAACCTTAATCTATCACACACTTATAGCATTGCTGAATAGCCATTTGTATAATAGGATCTAATAACGGTCACCATTTAGTTTCCAATGTCAGATCTGTAGCTTAGACGGTTCATAGATTTTTTTCCTTTATGAATGGCCATATCAGTTGGTGGAAGTTTTGATTTTCAATACTCTTACATTCATATCTCCCACAAACCACCAAAATGGCCTCTGCCTTTTCAAATAAATAGGACTGATGCCATTATTGTTTATTTTTTTGACTCTTACCACTGTTTGACTTTATATTAAGGGGTTACATGTCTCAGCCCTTCTGTTGGTCTGCTTATCATCGCCCTTGGGAAACAAGGGCGTTGTCTGTGACGCGTGACTGAAAGATAAAGCATTCTATTAAACTGACTCTAGAAACCAGAGCTAATAACTGACGTTCACTTTACACACAGTCATTTCCTCATAAGAATAAATTGTTCCCGGTAGCAACCGTTGCCTGGTTCTTCCATTTCTGGCAGGGTTGCGTGTGCCGGAGGAACTGAGAGCTCGACTACATGACGATTGGTTGGTTTTAGAGGCCTTATTATCTACACTTCCTTAAAAAGTTGCTGAAAGCACAGTGGCTTTTTTATTACCAGGGCATCCTGTGGAAATGAGTTATGCTGTCTGACTGCTCTGGGCTCATGTATTGTTTTGTAAATTATTCATTAAGGTGTTTTTATCAAAATAATATCTCGTTTTGTTGTAGATAAATGTTTCCACCATGGCTGGGGTTATTTTTTTAAGTGTTTTTCAGCTCCAGTTGAATTAGAACATGTGCTGTGCCAATATCGGTCTGGGTCGGCAACTGGCAAGTCTTAGCCAGCCTATGAGCTCTTCCATAGCCCTCAGATGATTCCTGTCTTCTCTTCAATACTGTACTTCATATTCAAGATATGTGTTATATTCCACAATTGATTTTACTACATGATATTTGCACATTTCATCCGCTTACACTGTGGTTTCATTTGTTTTCACTTTGACATACTTTAAAGATTATGCAGATTTTGTTATTAGAGACCTTCACACTTGTTTGTAACGCTCCTCTCAAAACTTGTGATAGCTTCTGTTGCTCTGAACATTCAGTTGTTGTTTCATGGAGGAAAGAAATGTCTGAAGAAATCATTGGTTTTTGTTTTTCTTCAAGCAGCAATATTACCGTTCAGCTTCTTATTTTATCTAACTTATTTCACTTTTAATTTTGTTATTGCACATTCACCTCTGTGATATATTTTATACAGAATTTGTATCTGTAGTACTGTAGCATCAGAAATAAGATTCACCTCAGTGTGTAAGGATGATTGACTGCATGCTGCGTTGCTCTATCATTAAAGTGTGTACAATACTTTAACCACTGTTTTTGGTATTTGATAGATTTTTACTCATTTAAGTTTTTCTGAATACCAAGGGATGACGAGACTGCCCAATGTTTCTTGAGTCATATATAAGATTGTGTACATCTTTATGATCTCCTGAGTCATTATATAATAACATAAATGGTAAATGGACTGCATTTATATAGCGCATTTTTCTGGCCGAACAATGGCCACCAAAGCGCTTTACATTGGCTCACACTCGCAAGGCACCAGCCAGCTCGTCGGGAGCAACTGGGGTTAGGTGTCTTGCTCATGGACACCTCGACACTAGGTCAGGAGAACCCGGGGATCGAACCACCAACCTTCCGGTTGCTAGACAACCCTACTTGACACACTGAGCTACTGCCGCCCCCCATATGATCTTCCATGTTCAGCTTGTGGTTAAACTGCCCCCTTATACTTCTGAGGTCATGATGACCCCGTGTACAAAAATACAGTTTTCTTAATATGGGAAATGGATCCACAGCAATATTGTCCAGAGGAGTATGGTGAACACTTTGTCCGGGAATACTTTTCCTCCATCACCATGAGCAAATGTAGTGTATCCAACGTTATCAAGAATCCCCTCGTGGGGTAAAGTGGCGGGGGGGCTATTTTTCTGAGTACAAATGTCCTCCCGAAATAGAAGGGGTTCAGGAGAGGTTGCCGACCGTTGGGCCGCGATTGCGACATGAAACGTTGTGTTCCTGTGTCGGCTTCTCAGACTGCCTCAGTAAAATCCCCTCAGTGGAACGCGACTGGTGAGAGCATTAGTGTTCACCCACAGAAAATCATCTGATCATCACACCCTACAGACAAGAGGTACTTTTTTCATTCATTGAGTTCATGGGTTGTATTCTAGCCATGTCTTTAATCTCTTTGAATGGCCAAGAGAGTTACAAAACTTACATTTAAGTTGACATACCACATGGTGTAGGAGTGGTGAGCTTTTCAGTGCTGAGAGGATATTTAATCCCAAAATAACAAAAAGATTGTCACAGTTTAATTCAGTATATTGGTCTTAAAGGTTGTCACATTGTAGTTCAATGTATTGCTTTTGAATGTGTTCACTGTGTAATTCTGGAATACAGTACATGTTGAGCTCAACTTGACCTTTAACCCTTTCTAAACATTGCTCATTTATTAATCAGCTCTTCCACCGGACAGAATGAAAGAGAAGCTGGCTGCCCTGTCACAGTCGCTGTGTCCTGGCACACGGGCCGAGTGTGATGAAGTCCTCAAGACACCGAAGCACGACAAGGAAAAGATGCAAATGAAGCGTGAGATTTCCCTCCTTAACGGCATCTGCCTCATTGTAGGAAACATGATTGGCTCGGGCATCTTTGTTTCACCCAAAGGCGTCCTCATGCACAGCGGCTCCTTCGGGCTGTCGCTGGTCATCTGGGCTCTGGGCGGCATCTTCTCTGTGTTCGGGGCGCTGTGCTACGCAGAGCTGGGGACCACAATCACCAAATCAGGCGCTAGCTATGCCTACATCCTGGAGTCGTTCGGGGGCTTCCTGGCGTTCATCAGGTTGTGGACGTCCATCCTGCTCATCGAGCCAGCCAGCCAGGCGGTCATCTCACTAACCTTTGCTAACTACCTGGTGGAAGCCTGGTACCCCACCTGCCAGCCACCCTATGATGCCATCCGTCTTTTGGCCGCCGCCTGCATCTGTAAGAGGCATGCCATGTTTGCTTTTACCAGGTTACAACTGAAGGGTTTATTTGCCAGGCTCCAGAATGCAGATTAACCTTAGCAATTTTACATTTAATTTTCACTTTAGTGACTTCAAAGTTAGAATGTAAGCTCCACCCCTTTACCTAGTCAACCAATCACATGATTTCTGCCCTCATAACTTAATTCATGCCTATAAAGCAGGAGTGTCAAACCAGATCCACAAAGGGCCTAGTGTCTGCAGGTTTTCGCTTTTACCTTGTACCTGAATGATTGAATGTCACTAATTGGTTAGGATCTCGCCTCACCTGGCAGTCTATGTCTTAATTGGGCTCTAATTGAAAGGAAAGACCAAAAACAAGCATACACTCGGCCCTCCGTGGAACCGGTTTGACACCTGTGCTATAAAGGCTCATCTACAGACTGAACAGTCTGTGTCCAAGAATGTCCCTACTATAGAAATTGAATGATTAGAAGTGCCATTCCAATGCAAATAAATGTAGCAGAATGGTCAGAGTGGCAGCCACTTTTACGTGTACGATTCAATTGCAAAGATCTAGCGGTTACTTCCGCATTAAACCGATTCGCATGTTGTTAACATGACAACTAACGATAGTCGCCATTTTTTGTGTACTAATTGAATGACCAAGCAAAACAGTTTAATAAGGCTTCTATAGATTTAATTTCTATGGTCTCTACTTGATCCTAACCCTTCTCTTCAATCACACAACCACATCCTTTACTCAGTGCCGCTGTGAGCTAGCCGGCGATTGGCACAGAAGTGCCAGCGAAAAAAGCTGCCAATCAGACCTTTAAAATAGCTCTGCATATACTTTGCTTCGTGCTGCTGCCTTGGTTGACTGCTCGTGGCACCGTAGACTGGTATGTGGGTTAAAGGGCAGCAATTCAATGGGACGGCTATTATGGAATTACCCCCAGCCCAAAGACAAGTTAGGTGTTTGCCTCGGTTACCTTACCGATCAGTAGCAGAAAATGTACAATATCAATGTACTTAACACAAAGGTACATAGTTGTGTGCTGTGAAAATAGCTAAATAATTAGTCTACTGAAATTTAGAAGGTGCACGCCGAATTAGGCAAACTTCAAGCCTTCTCTTCATAGATTCCCTTGAGTTTAATTTGGTCAGTTTGTTTTAATAAGATTTATCAAAAGAAAATATTAATGTCAAACATAAGATTTAAATGTTATAGGAAGGTTTAATGGATGTATTGCAGAAGCGGTAATAATATTTTGTACTGTTTTCTGTTGGAGTAAAATATTGCATATGCATGTCACTAAACAAACTTCATTGCCATGTTTTCAGAAACAACACATGCTTGGCGATTTAAATATTCAATCTTGCAACCTTTCGTTTATTCTGCCGCGCCATCTCCTCCATTTGTATCTAAAAGACGCTAAATAGATAATCACCCCACCTGTCTCTCTCTCTTTCTGTCAGGCATGCTGATCTTCGTAAACTGTGCCTATGTGAAGTGGGGAACTATGCTCCAGGACCTGTTCACCTACGCCAAGCTCATGTCCCTTATCCTCATCATAATCATAGGTGCCCTGAAGATAGCCAATGGTAAGTGACGCAGTGATGTAGGCAAAAGGTTTAAAGGGATAGTCTGCTAAATTTACGCTTATTTTTACCGTAGAGCATCTGGTGTCCATAAGGCCCCACTTCAATCCCACAATCATCAAGGTGAAAGCTTTGTTGTTCTATCAGTGAGCAGGACAGTTAACCCCAATTGCTCCCAGGTTATGGCTGCAAATTCCAATCGGTTCAACTTGCTTGGTTAAATCGTGGAAATATTAAATAAGGTGAAGAGGAATATGAGGGAGACTCTTTGGGGAAGTGAAAATGTCCTCTTGATTTTTAATGGATTGCTAACAGAGCCAATCTGCTCACACGATCACTGCTTTGGTCAAATTCTGAGGGACGATGCTGAATAAATACACCCACTTCATGATGCAATGACAGGGCTGTACTATGCACACACAGAGGTCTGACCATCCATTATTTTCAAGTGATAGTTTAAACCATGTTTTGAGACAAAATAATAGCTTGACTCATTAAATGTTGAGCAGCTATGATGAAGACATGAAGCTTCAGATGCTACACATCTGGTAACGCCATATTTGTCTTCCTGTCGTCCTCATGTCTGTAGGAGAAACTCAGAACTTTCAGACTCCATTTGAGGGCTCCTCTACGAAAGCGGGGCCCATTGCGCTGGCCCTGTATTCTGCACTGTTCTCGTACTCCGGCTGGGACACACTCAACTTTGTCACAGAGGAGATCCAGAATCCAGAGAGGTAGCCTCCTGTTTAGAGAATCACACTCTTACACACTCTTACTCAAGTCTTACAGTGTATTAACTGCATGTTTCTGTTCATTTTAGTTGACCTGGAGAGTGGTGGACTTGTTAGCAGGCATTCTTAGAATTAGCAACACAAGTTGTGAGTCTCACACGCTAACACAACTAGCATTGATGGCTTTCCATGCTAACAGCTCACCTACAATAAGACCTTCAGTATATACTGACTCATGCCTCATCTAAATCGACAGCAGCCCACAGTAACAGTTGCTGCACCTTCCTATGAAATTGGATGAAATTAAGTTTTATTAACTATAAAGTGTTTCATCACATAATGTTTCTGCCACGCTGCATAAGTACAACAGGGCTAGAAGTGTTTTGAAGCTGATTTTCGTTTGTAATTGGTGTCCGGTACGTCTCGTTGCAGTGTCCAACAAAAGTCAGCCAGTGTTGATGGATCTAGCTTGTATGTAAAACCCTTCACCATGTTCGTCACTGACTGCACCAAGATTTGCTGTGAATCTTGTGTGTATGCAGGAAATGAATCTTCAATGACATGTTGCACTTCATTGTTTTGTATGCTGTAGGAATTTTGACGATCAGCTGAATGTCATTGCCAAGTAGTAGAATATGGTGCTCTGTAGTACATCCTTGAATGCTTTTCAGGCGATTTTCTCTGGCCCCACTAAACGCTTGTCATTTATGACGTGTCTAATCTCTGGACCAATGAAATTTCCTTCCTTAACCTTGGCATCAGTTATTCTTGGAAACATCTGTCTCCAATAACAAAAACCTTCCCGTTCCTTGTTAATTAATCGCTTTCACTACATTTGCCTTTGTTTGATTTTAATGTAAAGAGGAGGCAAATATCTTTGTTGGGACATGTGCCACGTTTGTTTGTCCTGAAACCAAATTCTTAAGGAGTGGGCAGTTTTTTATGTAAATTCTTTAGCACGGCTGTGATATTCACAAGTTTAACAACACTACTTGGTATATCCAAGCTGCATTCCAAGTAGCAGAGCCACCAATTTTAGATCTTCACAGACATTCTAGTTGTGCTTTAGCAACAGTTTCATGTTTTCATGTTTCTTTCATGTACAGCATAGACAACAGGTATTGAATTGTCGAAATTGCCATTGTGTAAGACAGCCTTGAAGCTTAAAACTGATGAATCAATAAAGAGATTATTGATTGTTGTGGGTCATGCTCACAACCCAAAGATATGAACAACCCATTGATGTCAGTAGATGTAGAGTATGTGGTCATCATGTGCAAAGAAATGTGTTAAATATCTTGGTGGCTTTGAAAGACAACATTTCATTCTGGGTGACAGCAGACACCATACATGCAGCATTGCAGCATCTCGATCTTCTTTTGTCTAATCTACATTTCTCTGGTGGCTTTAGTACTGGAAGACTGTCGTCAGGTGGCACTGGTCTCATGGCTTAGGGCAGATTTGGTTCTTCAATTAAATTTCTTATTTTTAGCACAATTAGCAGAGAAATGAGAGACATTTGTCAGTGATCCTTCTGTTCTTGCCATATCATCGGGACAGCAAATGACAATGCCTGCCAAGTACCTCTGAGCCAAGCTCTAAGCTCGACAGCACATATTGCACAAAAAATATGACGAGCCCAGGCCTTGTCTTGATCACCAATCTTACAACCAAAGTACAGCTCCTATGCTTTCTTAACAAGTTCAGTCATGGTGCATCTTTGAGACTTGAGCGTTTACTCACCACAAATGTAGCAGGACGTATCATGGCTGTTACATCATTGGCAAGACATTTCTGCTGTCACCAATTATCTATAGCAAGTTTATAACTGGGTTACTTGTTACATAGCTTACATAGACAATGCTATGCCTTGAAACAATCACATTATAATATTAATCATTATAATATATAGAGTCTGTGCATGTGTGCTGCTTTTATAGCCTTTCCGGGCAGGATCCATTTAGCCTATGCATGCCTAGACAGCTGTATCAGTTCCACAAACTTTATGCAACCTGCTGTGATTGCATGCCTGGACATTCCTGAGCTACACAAAGCATCTATAATTTAAGCAGAAGATTAATAGACTTAAAATGTAAGCATATATTGCAAAAACATATATAAAACCATATATTTCAGTAAAATGGTACATGATAATTTAAAGGTGATTTTCGTGATCAGCGGCGAAAAATCGGTAAGATACACTCAAAAGAAGCAAAACTTTTGTTGTCCAGTGATACAGGCCGGTGTCAAAATAAGAGCTACAGTATGCTCAAAGCCTAATTGACATGGAGGGACAAATGAAAGGACATGAAACGCTAATGAGCATTGACACTATCAGTACCTAGGTCTGTTGTTTAAAGAGCAATGTGCAGGTTGGACACCTCAATATAGCATAGTGTACATTAATGATAAACAACTAGATTGGAGAAATACATAACTGCCCAAAAAAATATTGAGAGAAAATTGTGATTAAAAATAACATCTGCATCTATAAATCACTGACTGGAAGTGACGTAACGCGAGGTAGTCTGGTAAAGTTCATGCTCAAATTACTATGGACGGTGATGACGAAACCGAGCTCTTACCATTATGGCTACTGTAAAACTTTCTCTATATCTCACTTTGTCTCTCACCACTGCTCGAACTACATCGACAACCGCAATGAGTATTTGCCTCTGCCTACGTCATATGACACGTTGCTAGCTGGACAGAGCCTGGCTTATAATGGGCGGTTTCATCAAAATCCTGCTTCAGGTTTTGAATAACATAGCAATTCCTACATGTTTTTAAAAGACCTATCAATTCAACCTGCACATTGCTATTTAACATCTGAGAAAAAAACATCAGGAAACGTCTCTTATCATGCAGTAATGAACATGTAAACCTGCCGAAACTCACACATAGCTGATAACTAATATCAACAGACCAAGATTATATAATCTACCTGTTGTTAATTCAAAAGAACAAGACACACTTCAACAACCCGGTGCCTCTACCCACAGTCCCGGCGGTCCTAAAAATATTGAAAATGGCTACTCGTTGTGAGGCTAGTCCGGAACAATAACAAATGTTTCGACACATTACAAAACACAGACCTGGGTAACAATCTAGTAACAATCAGCCATACTCTGAAACAGAAAGCAAGGCCTGTAATGTGGATCCTAATGATGATTTTGAAATATTTTAAAAGGAATGCCAGTTATCTTGTTTACAGTCTGACATTTTGACATGGTATTCTGTTGCTATAGGAACCTGCCTTTGGCCATTGCCATCTCGATGCCCATAGTGACCATCATATACCTGCTCACTAACGTGGCCTACTACGTGACCCTGGACATGCCGTCCCTTCTGGCCAGCGATGCTGTCGCGGTGGTGAGGACCCCCGAGCTACTTGCAAATAATAGGGCAACATTGTGGCCGATAAAGTACAGCACGTGTTTCTCTGTGACTGTTTTTTTACATTTAGGGACAATACCCAATAAATTAAAATTGCCCTACAATGTCAAGAAATGTAGTTGCTGTATTTTACCAGAAGAAACGTTGAATTGAACAAAGCCGAAAGTACTTCATTTGAAAGCGCATTTTAAATAGAATAACAGGCCTTCTCTGATATTTCTCATGGAATCTGTTTTTCCTAATCCCACAGACGTTTGGCAATGCTGTCTTGGGGCCGTTCAAGTGGATTATTCCCATTTCTGTGGCAATGTCCTGTTATGGAGGACTGAATGCCTCCATCATCGCGGCCTCCAGGTATGGGGGAAAATGTGGAGCTAGTGTCTTTAATGTCAGAATAGGGCATTTCAGATCATACGTCTATGAAACCAATCCATATCTAGTGTTTGTACATACATAGTTTAATGTGTTTTCCCTGCGCTCTGTCCTGCTAAGGTTGTTTTTCGTTGGGGCAAGAGAGGGGCACCTACCCAACAGCCTGAGTATGATCCATGCAGAGCGCTACACACCTGTACCCGCCCTCATATTCAACGTGAGTAAATCCTATCCCTTCTGCTTGGAGATCTACCGCTTCATCCAGTTAGGTCACAGTTCGGCGGCTTTCGAGTAGCGCTGGTCCAGGCTCGTTCTGTTGAGCAGAGGTCGAATGTTCCTGATCTCCGGGATGTGTTGTTGCCGGGGGTGATGGGTCTAATTCTGGGATGTGTTGTTGCTGGGGGTGATGGGTCTGATTTCTGGGCTGTGTTTTTACAGGGGGTGATGGGCCTGATCTTCCTGTGTGTGGAAGACGTGTTTCAGCTCATCAACTATTTCAGCTTCAGTTACTGGCTGTACGTGGGCCTGTCTGTGGCCGGATTAATCTACCTGCGCTTCACCCAGCCAGACAGACACAGACCAGTCAAGGTAAAAATACAACCACATCATGGTGCTCTCTGTTTAGCTTTAAGAGTTTGTCAGTTTCTTAGATGCACATTCACTCACCGTCTCATAAATACACACACATTAGAATAAGAATTATATATTTGTGTGGGGGGACAAACAATTATTTCCATTCAAAATCCACACATAAAGGGGGTATACGTGGTATAGTGGGCTAAGTCACTGCATTGCAGGCCAAGCTATGTCATGCTAGTCAGTGGTTCGAGCCTGACTATGGGTTCTCTGACTGTGTACTATGTGCATATTGTAGTGTGTACTATGTGCATATTGTAGTGTGTACTATGTGCATATTGTAGTGTGTACTATGTGCATATTGTAGTGTGTACTATGTGCATATTGTAGTGTGTACTATGTGCATATTGTAGTGTGTACTATGTGCATATTGCAGTGTGTACTATGTGCATATTGCAGTGTGTACTATGTGCATATTGCAGTGTGTACTATGTGCATATTGCAGTGTGTACTATGTGCATATTGCAGAGTGTACTATGTGCATATTGCAGAGTGTGTATTGTAGTGTGTATTATGTGTGTACTATATTTATATTGTAGTGTGTACTATGTGTGTATTGCAGAGTGTGTATTGTAGTGTGTGTACCACGCTATGTGTGTATTGTTGTGTGTATTGTAGAGTGTGTATTGTGTGTATATTGTAGTGTGTACTTTGGCATGTGTATATTGTAGTGTGTACTACGGTATGTGTGTATTGTAGTGTGTATTGCAGTGTGTCCTGTCTAACGTCGTTCTCCTCCACAGCTCAGCCTCTTCTTTCCCTTCATCTACTGCCTGTGCAGTCTGTTCCTGGTCATCGTCCCGCTGTACGGCGACACCATCAACTCCTTCATAGGGATTGGCATCGCCCTGTCCGGGGTGCCAGTCTACTACGTGGCTATCTACCTTCCTGAAGACAGGAGGCCACGCTTCATATCCAAATTAAATGGTAAGGATCCAAGACAGAGCTGATTTCCTGGAGCCATTTTATGCCATAAAATTAATGCTGAGGAAAATGTGGTGTGTATCTAAACATGTTAGTAAAGGGTGCTGGACGTCTGTATGAGGGCCTTAGTTTAGTGTCCAAAGACAGACTATTTATTAGTTATGGTAACCGTAACATGATGACTCCTTCAGGGGTCGTAGTAACCCTTAGTGGCAAGGCTGTCATCACAGTATAAACCAGTGTTCTGCCTGCTGTTGCAAACTGATCACTGTGCATCCTGTGCACATTGACCTGTGACCTGTGACCTTTGAGCGACAAGGCCTGCAAGTGACTGCAATCTTAACGTTTCATCTCAGTGGTCATTGAAACGCAACACGGATATCAGTCTGGCCTTTGGGACAACAACTCCACTTTATCCAATTACGCCATGAGCCGTTGTTGTTTTTCAAATATATTTCCAAGCACTTCTTGTACTCGTCCTCACCTAAAACGATCATATAGTTAATCAAATGCAGCTGATTGTACTGGAAAAAGGCTCCCCAGCCCAAAAGGTTAGCATAATTAATGATGCCAGGCTGATATTGGTGTTGCAGTTCAATGTTAGCAGTTTCAGGTAGCATTGAGATGGGAATCGTGACCTAGAAATCAAGTGTGTGAGAAACCTCCATGTCAAAATATATTTAGTCCCTTCCCAATATTACTTGCTTGCTCACCTCTCCCTTCTGACCTACTCATCAGCCATGGTCACCAGATACGTCCAAATCATCTTTTGCTGCTGTCTGACGGAGCTCGATGTGGAGCCAGAGAAGCTAGAAGCAAGCAAATCCCAGTGAGGAGCCCCCCTGGGCCCACATGCTTGGGCCGGGTCACACCAGGCCCAGTGCACGTGTCTGGAGCATGGACCCTGACTCAGCACTGCACTGAAGGGCTCACCCCGCGTCAACGCTGGCTGGTGGTGGGGGCTCCATACTGGCTCAACAACCTTGTTGAATTCTCAAAGGCTATTTTTATATCTTGAGAAATATCGGGGAGCTGGTTTTTGAGCATACGTCATAAGCTTTGTATTGAGATTACCAATGGTAATAGACACATTTTATCTACTTTTGTAACAGAAATAACCTGTTGGATTATTATTTATTTTCAAATATTTTCCAATAATTGTATGAATGACTGCTCGTTGTTATTTTGACACTGTAATATTATTGACATGTTTGTTACCCAGGGTTTACAATGTGTCCTGCCTGACATGTCCAAGGAGTCAGCAGTCTGCTATCAAACAAGGATTTCATTATTAGTTATTTTTCTGCATAGTTAATTTTTTCTATTTTAATGTGCTACTACTGGCAAATCCTGTTAGTCTACCAGTGTATTAGATAGCCCGCTAACCTGATCTACTGGATGTCTTCATTTGAACTCACATGGAAGTGACTGAAAATAGACTGGGGCCTGTTTGATAGCTATCATCTTTAAATGACCAGCAAGATGGGTTACTCCCATTCTGATCTTCTTTCAGTTGTCAATGTGCAACACTGTCATGTGCCTTTTCTTCCTCTGTACCCTCTGCTTCCTCCCTCTATCGACTATCTATCTCTTACTTCAACATCCTTGCCCCATCCTTCTCTTTTTTCCATTCCTCTTCTGTTGGCCCTGGTCATTCTTTATCTATTTCTTCCTCTATCCAGGGAGATGTGACAGCACACGGGCAACACTTGGTGAGGTTGTCAATGGGCCTTTTTAAATTTCTGACATATTTTTTAATGGTGTTTCAGTACTAGTTCCTTTCAACAGTTTAATCAATCAATCACATTTATTTATAAAGCCCTTTTTACAACAGCAGTTGTCACAAAGTGCTTTGACAGACACCCGGCCCAAAACCCCCAAGAGCAAGCAACACAAGTGATGCACAGTGGCTAGGAAAAACTCCCTAGTAGGTGGGATCTAGGACGAAACCTAGAGGGAGGCCAGACTCAAGGGGGTGGACAGTTCTCTTCTGGTTGTACCGGGTGTAGAATATGAAGGTACACAGCCCATTGTATTGTATTGTATTGTATTGTAAGGTCACATTGTTTTCAGGGTTGAATTAGTGTCCATAAATGAAGATAAGAATGGGTAGGCTGGCTGTGACTAGACTTTGTTGCATCAACACAATTCGGTGATCTTGGGCAGCGAGAACGGGACACCCTGTGATACGATGACCATACGTCCTCTTTCCCCCGGACATGTCCTCTTTGATCACCGTTGTTTCAGCAACACTATATTGTGCTAGCAACACAAACGCAAATTTCCTTTTCTAAATAATAGCGCTCAATCCAATGCATGAAATAATCGTTAGTAAAGCCAGTGAATTATAATAAAATCAAATTGTATTGTGTGTTTAAGGAACTATTAAAATAGTTTGATAGGAAGAAAAGATGAATGTTTTAAAAGAAAATTGTAAAAGATATGCAGTACACTAAATCTTATGAATATATTGTCTCATAAACTAAACAATTCCTCATGCCGAAACATGTGCTATGGATAAATGTTCAATAGGATGTGTTTAATCCAAATATAGTCTCAAACCCTCGGTTACTTCAGGCAGTATAGCCAGCAAAATTTGATTTGATTGTAATTCACTAGTTGTAAAATGAATTTACAATGATTCTTTCATGCATTGGATTGAGCGATATTATTTTGAAAAAAATCTGCGTTCGTGTTGCTAGCACAATATAGTGTTGCTGAAACAACGGTGATCAAATAGGACAAAGAACGGTAAACAGAGGACATGTCCGGGGAAAAGAGGGTGTTGTATGGTCACCATACGCTATGGAGAAAGGAGTCATCAGGCCACATGTACGGTGGGCCTGAGAGGTTCCAAGGGTTTGGGTCCTCCTAGGATCAAGATGACATCAGAAATTTTAGAGTGGGCATAACTTAGGTCCAGTATCTTGATACAATTCTGACCCCAAAAATAATTATATAAACTGTCTCTCGTCCCCGTCACATATCAATGAAACTTAAGTGGTGACTGAGAAAAGACAGAATGACCCTATCCCCAGCACATAAACTATTACAGCATAACATCTGGGGACTGAGACAGGGGTGTCTGGAGATGTGGTCCAGTGTAAGAGTTAATGCTGTAAAACATGTCAACAAAATGTATTTTTTTCTCCTTGTTACCTTGTTTTATCTGTTTTTAATAAATATTCACCACATGTTTTATACACCTTTTAAGTTGCAGGGCTCATGTCATAAGAGTTTGACTGCTTATCAAGTGACCTCTAATGTTTTTACTGTGACAAGTCACCTTTCCTTTATAAAGCACAATCAACGTGAGATTGACCGCGAATGAACAAGCCACTGACCCCACCTTGCCTCCTCCCATAAATGAATATGCAGATGGCCTATAAATGCGCCCGAGGTCATTTCTTTGTCTGAATTAAAATGGTTTCACAGACTGTGAGATCGAGGTTCTAACAACAGAGGGGGAGGCGAGGAAGTGTCCAGTTAGGTGGCCTGTCATCAGGTATTAGCAACAACAAAAAGTTGGCGGAGTGGAAAACTGTTACTAGGGCCGTAAATGCTGTGCGTTCAGAGAACCGGACCATGGCAGAAATTAAGAAGAAATGGTCTGATGTAAAACTCGAAATTTAGAAACGAGTGGTAGCATATTGTTACAATGTGGCAGCTACAGGTGAGGTTTCGGGAGCACCTGCTCTCACGCCACAGGAGGAAAGGATGGCTGCCATTATCGGCGAGGCACTTATAGCTGGAGTTCTGCCAGCATGTGAGGGGGACGAAGTCATGTTCCTACAGTTTCACAGACTATGCATAGTATTGCGTTTGTTTTCTAGTTTCATGTATGCTGTGTTTGATATGGAACTAACATCAATGTATCACTTTTCACTGTAGAGACAGTACATGCATTGTCCCATTTACTCCCACATTATTTTAAAATTGATTTGACACAACCTGCACATTTTAAACACGACCGTTTAACACTGCCAAGGTTGCAACCGAAATAATATGGCATACATCTAAGCAAAACATAGGTTTATTGGAATACACAAAGGAAATTGTCTTTTTTAGTTTTGCTTAAGGACTGGGCAGTGATATCGCTGAGCTTTAACTGGTGCATTAATAAATATGCAGGTGGCATATATATATATATATATTCCAATTGTAAATATCTTGCTTCTTATATTTGACGCAATGAAACCAAAGAAAAATTGTCAATCAGAAAATAAACAACAGATAATCATTTTATTTTACTATATTCAGACAAGCATTCCCAGAAAATACAGAAGAAATGTGACGTCCATGCCAGTTTAAAAAGAAAATAACGTTTTCATATGACTAGTCACTATCACCATCAGCAGTCACAACTTCACCAGACATCTATTTAGTGGTGTCTGAGTTTGGTATAGCCATCTATACTCCCAACTCCAGATCTCGCATTCACCATGGTGACGGGTTCAAGCCCCGGCTCTGCAGACTCTGTGCCCCATCTATTTCCCCATCTATTTCCCCATCTATTTCCCCATCTATTTCCCCATCTATTTCCCTAGCTGATTCTTCCTACGGTGCTGCAAATGAAATAAAAAATACCGCCCAAAAAATAAACTGCTTAGTGTATGGACAGTGACACGCATCCTCTTTGCAGACTGAGAGCAGCTGAATGCACACACCTGTGCATATTTGTGTTACCTGCCTTGTGTATGTGCCCAGTTCAAATATTTGGTACAGCCCTTGTGGTGCGGTAAGAGAAGCCTGTCTACACCGTGGTGTCTATGAGCGCTTGCTGCGCCTGCTGCTGTTGCTGCTGCCTGAACTGGGAGGACGGGAGTCCCGTGGAGACGGGGCCGCTGATAGACCCAGGTCCAGCTCTAAGGTCTTCACTGTGGGGGAATGCACCGACAATGCCCTGGGGCTGCTGCCCGCTGAACTTACCACCGACCTTAACAGGGATTCATAGATATACTAAATAAATATGAACATTTTAACACAACAAACATCTCGTGCTATATCACCAGTCTAAATGGGAGCCTGTGTGTAAAGATCAGTTCAATTAGCACTGTGCAAAAAAACTTTAATCATGAAACCAGGAAGCGGATACACATGGGGCATGGCCAATCATCAAC
>JACXGM010000937.1:48858-61332 GCA_016801145.1 Umbra pygmaea
TATATTGTAGACTGCTGAGCTGGACTGACTATATTGTAGACTGCTGAGCTGGACTGACTATATTGTAGACTGCTGAGCTGGACTGACTATATTGTAGACTGCTGAGCTGGACTGACTATATTGTAGACTGCTGAGCTGGACTGACTATATTGTAGACTGCTGAGCTGGACTGACTATATTGTAGACTGCTGAGCTGGATGGGCCTTTGTGTATTGTAATACTGACTTTACCTCTGAGAGACTGAGCTGCGAGCAGAGTTTGTTCTTGAGGTGAGTCGGCTGGCAGGGGTCGATGAACGAGAGGGCAGAGTCAAGTTGGCCTGGAAAACAGGAATTAGATCTTTATAATCATTAATAAAAACTAAATGAATTGTCAGGACTTCGGAATAGAGTCATCGCCTTGCCCAATGTTATGAGGCTAGAAAAGTGTAAATTGCACATGCTGTTTTTTAGAAGCATGGAGAAAATCATTTACTATACCACAAAGTACAGAAGGGTACCTGAGCAAAGTACATTTGAAGAGTTTCTCTTAGGTCAGGCTTCTCCTCCATAGCTTCCAGTAGCATCTTGTTGATGTTCTTATTGAAGTCCTTCAGCTCTCTCAGTCTAATGTCCCTCTCCTCAAATGTCTCCTCTTTGGCATTCTTGTCCAACCGGATCGCTTTGGTCAGATTGAAGCACTGGACATATTTAGAGACATATTTTATCAAAAGGATATGCCACTGATTAATTCAAAGAATACAAACAGGCCCACCACTTCAGATAACTAATTTGAAACGTGGAGGTTCTGATCCTGAATGCTGATTGGCTGGTAGCCATGGTCTATGAGTCAGTCAGACTTGTAATCAGAAGGTTGCCAGTTCAATTCCCGAGTGGGCCAAATGTCATTGTGCCTTTGTTTGTGATATATTGTCAATATTCAATGACTAATTGCTGTTCTTAGGCACAATGGATCCGGGATTACCTGGACACAGTGCTTAGCCCTGGTAAATTGACAACATTTCACAAACCCAAAAGATGTCTTTTTACTTTTATAAACCGGTTTCCAACAAAATAAAAGTAGGAAAAAGTGATGTACAATCATACATGTGGCATAGGTTGTATTGCACAGTATTTCATTCCTGGTGTGACACTAAAGAGTAAACAGTTGTTATATGTTGAGAAGTGGCTAAGGTGCTGTGTGGTGGTTTCAAACCTGTTTAGTGACCCTGTCAAGCTTCTCCTTCTGAGAAACCAGATCTTTGTTGATGGACAGGATTCGTGTCTGGGTCTCCTCAGTGCTCTGGTTCTGAATGGAGTCTTCTTCTCGCAGGCTCTCCAGAGTGTTGGTCATGCTCTGGCCATGAAATCATCACACACACATTCACAGCTTCTGTTCAAAGTGAGAACCCACTAAATGTCCTCAATTTAAATGCCTTTCCTTGTTTTAATATTTGCATGGTTTTCCAGAAACATTAGAAGAGCTCCTAGTTTCACACGTTCAGCAGCTACACGTCTTCATGCTCTGGGCTAACAGCCCTCGTCTAATCCATTGGTGATTTAACTCTGACCAGTAAGATTATTTACTAGTTATAAGCTGTCAGACCAGTCTATTTTTGACTGCTTCTCTACTTGTAAGGAGAATGATATTTTGCTTATGCCCTCTCGCTTACTTCAGGACAAGGACAAGAGGCTTACTTGGTCAGAAGGGGGAGCCCAGTAAAACTCCTGGCCCGGGTGGGGTGTGTTTGGTGGAGACGTACCTGAATGTCCTCCTGCAGCTCTCGGACCAGTCTCCTCTTGTGTTTGTACTTCTCCTCCACGGCCCTCTTCTGCTCCTCCAGCCTCAGTTTCTCCTGGTACACGTCACCTTCGAACAGTTTTAGTCATTAGTCGTCAGAACTTTACCTGATCAGAACATTCGACCTCCGTAGCAACACTTCCTCATACGGTACGTACTGGACTCCGTCACTTTGTTGAAGGATTGGCGGTAAGTCGTGTTGCGGCTGTTGACCACATGGAGCGTGTTCTCCAGCGCTCGAATCTCCTTCTCCGTTTTACGGATCTTGGCGTCTAAGTCGTCTCCCTGGCGTTGCAGCTCCTCTTTCTCCTGAGCGGCCTTGTTGAAAGAACATCACCAATTTGATGCGTGTAAATAACCTCACTTCATCCCAGGGGATGAATTATTCGCAGACATGCAGGGCACCCAATGGTGGGAAACATTGAATAACACGTGAATTTTTGTGGGAGGCGGCCTAATAATGTTTGTGGGTGACCATTTAAAGATTATTATAGGATTCATATTAACAGTGTATGATATGGCTGAGTTAATGGAACGCACTTTAATCACATAATAGGCCTGGGATTTGTCCTCCTCCCCCTCAGGACCTGCCATGGATACGGTCATAATCTCGTAGCGTTTCCTCATCTTGTCGACCTTGGACAGCCTCTCGTGCACCTCAACACTGAGTGGGAATCACAGAGTATACACAAATACATCAAAACACCAAGTAGTAGCTGTCCAGTTACACTTTAATTCATGTGATTTAAATTCCACTGCTGCACTTCCAGTGTCTATAAACGGTCCCTTTGACACTGGATCATTACATCCTGTTAATCAGGGTCTGTGTTTAAAAGGTAGCAGTGATGATCAGGGATGACTCCAAAGTCTGTTGGGCCCTAGGCAAAAACTCCCAGGGGGCCCTTCAAAACCAGCATTCGTCATCATTATGTTATACAACCATTAAGTTTGTCAGCCCTCGGGGGCCCTCTAGCGGCTTGGGGCCCCAAGCAGTCACCTGGATTGCCTGTTGACAAGCTGCGGCTCTGGCAGTGATCTACATGCAGGTCCCCTGGTCCCACAAAACATACATACAGTCTTATTCATTACAGTACAAAAAAGAAACTGACCGTCTTTTCGGAGCCAGACGTACCTCAGTGCTCGTCTTTTCGGAGCCAGACGTACCTCAGTGCTCGTCTTTTCGGAGCCAGACGTACCTCAGTGCTCGTCTTTTCGGAGCCAGACGTACCTCAGTGCTCGTCTTTTCGGAGCCAGACGTACCTCAGTGCTCGTCTTTTCGGAGCCAGACTTACCTCAGTGCCCGTCTTTTAGAAGCCAGACGTACCTCAGTGCTTGTCGCTCTTGGTCGCTAATCTTGACCTGCTTGCAGAGCATCTCCCAGTGCAGCCGGACCTCTTGCTGGCGCTCCCTCATGGCTGTCTCCAGCTGCAGCCGCCGCTTCTCCAGCGAAAAAACGCTGTCCGCCTTGTTGTACAGCAGGTCCCGCAGACGCTTGACCTCCAGCTTCAGTACGTTGTCATCCACCATGGTGTCCTGGAGGTCAGAAGGACTGACTGGTCATTACTGTGGTCAGTCCCTCGCTCACTCTATATAAACCTCTAGAAAGCACATGCTGACTAAAACGGGTCATTATCGAAGCACTTGGTCTCCACCGTCTGTCCTTGTGTTTGTGCGCGTGTGTTCCAACCTGCTTCTTCAGCCTGATCTTGTTTAGCTCCTTGTCTGCAGTGTGGCTGAACAGCTGCAGCTCCTCTATCTTGGTGGTGAGGTTTCTCTTGTCTGCTCCAGTCTTCTCCACCTCTTTCCTCACACAGGAACTATAATCCTTAACACAGCACACAAGCATTCAGGTCACATGACGCCCCCCCCCCAGAGGGAAGCAGTATGTCTTAAAATGATCATGTATGGTTTAAATTACATTGTCTCACATTGTACAAGTTTCAACGTCATACAATAAAGTATATGCACAAGGCAGCGCAAATTGGCATAGAGCTGCCAGGGATTTGGGTTAGATAAATCAGATTATCTATCCTGCCACGTCACTCTCCAGCGACTCCTTGTGTCCAGATTGGGCGTCTGTGGGTTCAATTGCGGAAGTATAGTCGTCCAACACTTCCGTGTTGGATTCGCAGTGCGAAAAGAATCAGCGGTTGGGCAACATGGGGTTGGATGAACCATGTGCACCCCCCTCACCATCCCATAAATTTGACCAGTCTATGATTTTCTGAGCTAATAAAACAATATAAATACAATTTCTATACTCCAAGGATAGACTCTTAGACAAGGTTCAGTTTATAAGGGGCCAGTCAACCTGGATCTTCTTCAGCTGTGTGGCGAGCATGCTGGCCGTCTTCTTCCTCTCCTCCAGGCTCTGGGCCAGCTCCCGTGTCTTCCGCTCCAGAACCTGTTTCTCCTCTGTGTTCACCTCGCCTCGCAGGCGGGCCGCCTTTCTCTCCAGGAGGTGAATGTGGAAGTCCTGGGGTAGCACACGTCAAATGGGAGAAAATCATGTAACTGCTGAACCAGGAACAACAAATTTCACAAGCTTCATAAACAACAGGGTGACATGTTCAGTCAAGGCTTCTAACACTGCTGTTGACATTGTCTTACCTGGTTGTAGATGATCTCCTGTTGCTTCAAGGCCTTCTGGTCCAGCTGGCTGATTTTTTTGTCCAGGTTGCAGAGGGCCGCTTGGCTCCCAGCCAGGAGAGCATCAGATTCCTTCTCCTTTACCTTTAGAGCCTGCAGCGCCTGGCGGTCACGGAACAGCGCCTCCTGGTGGCGGCTCAGTTGAACATCAATGTCCTGCATTACAACACAGAAACATGATGCCACAGTTTGGTGTAGTGGTCTAAGCTCCCTGCCTTTGGAGCTCTCGTGTCCCCTGGTGACGGAGGATTGAGACCAGGAGAGGCCTACTGTCTGCACGCTACCCATCACACTACATACCTGTCTCCCCGTTTCTGCTTCATACTGTCATTTCAATAAAAGCAATAAACCCTAAAAAATATTAAATATCAATGAAATCTCTCAACACAATTGGAATTTCAATGTATTTGAATATAAGTGAATTGAAATGATACAAAACACAAAATAATGACACACTAAAGTCAGCATACAACGACTTCAGAAAGCAACGCACGCACAAAATTAAATCTGTTCGCCATTATAGCAAAGCTACAAAATACAACACAATGTACACCCACTAGATTCAATGGAATGACATCACAGCATCACACAACAATGGAGAGAACACAGGGTTCTAGGAGCCAGAGTGTGGGATGTTACACATCCAATTATCTAGCAGTATCCTGTCCATAGTTTAATGTGCGATGAACTCAAAGCACAAAGGGAAACCTCAGTGCATATGCAGCATATGGGGGTCACAGCAGGGGGTCACCTTGATGGTCTGCTCTTCTTCTTTCAGGATTTGCTCCATCTGAGCAGCTCTCTCCTCCACACTGAGGGTTGTCTCAGCCACCACCAGCAGCTTCTCTTCCAGGGCAGCGTTATGTAGCTGGGCTCCCTTCACTCGGTCGGTTTTGTCCTGGATGTCCTTCTTCAGATGGGTTAGCTGGGACCTCGTTTTCTCCACACCACTGGCTGCTCTGTCCACTGTCCCCTTCAGGCTCCTCAACTAGAAACACATTGGTGCTCGTGACAAAGTTACAAGTTAGACCATAACACTTGATGATAGATATCATATACTGTAGGCAGGTGGCAAGAAACGCGGTACTAGGTATTTAGGGCCACAATGTACAGTGCATCCGGAAAGTATTCACAGCGCTTCACTTTTTCCACATTTTGTTATGCAACACCCTTACTCTGAAATGGATTAAATTAATTATTTCCCTAACAATTCTATTGCATCTATGCATTTCACGGAAGAGTGGCTTCCATCTGGCCACTCTACCATACAGGTCTGATTGGTGGAGTGCTGCAGAGATGGTTGTTCTTCTGGAAGGTTCTCCTCTCCACAGAGAAACACTAGAGCTCTGTCAGGTTCTTAATCACCTCCCTGACAAAGGCCCTTTTCCCCCTGATCGCTCAGTTTTGCTAGGCGGCCAGCTTTAGGAAGAGTCCTGGTGGTTCCAAACTTCTTCCATTTACGGATGATGGAGGCCACTGTGCTCATTGGGACCTTCAATGCTGCAGATATTTTTCTGTACCCTTCCCCAGATCTGTGCCTTGATACAATCCTGTCTCGGAGGTCTACAGACAATTCTTTGGACTTCATGGCTTGGTTTGTGCTCTGACATGCATTGTTAACTGTGGACCTTATATAGACAGGTGTGTGCATTTCCAAATCATGTCCAATCAACAGAATTTACCACAGGTGGACTCCAATCAGGTTGTGAATCATCTCAAGGATGATCAGTGGAAACAGGATGCACCTGAGCTCAATTTTGAGTGTCATGGCAAAGGCTGTGAATACTTATGTACATGTGCTTTTTTGTTTCTTATTTTTAATAAATTTGCTAAGATTTCAAACACATTTCTTTTACATTGTCCTAATGGGGTATTGTTTGTAGAATTTTAAGGGAAACAATGGATGTAATCCATTTCGGTATAAGGGTGTAAAGTTAAGCGCTGTGAATACTTTCCGGATGCACTGTATGTATCAAAAATCAGATGTTTTACCTCAACACTTTCCTGTGTTTGCTTGATTTCTGGTGTTTTGCGCTGAGCATCTTTATAAGCACTTTTTGACAACTACCGATGTAAAAATGTAGTTCATTATAAGTCCCGTATTAACTGAACAGCAGCCAGATTCACCTCGTCCTGCATTCTGCTGCGATTGCTCTCCTGAGTCTGAAGCTCCAACCTTAGCCGGGACGCCTGCCGCTCCGCCACGGCTATCTTCTTCTCACAGTCCTGGTTGTTCTCCGTCTCGCTCTGCAGAAAGGTCTTCTTCTCCTTGATCAAGGTGTTCCTCTCTCGGATGTCCTGGTTTACCTGGGCCAGGAGCTGAATATAGATGTCAAAACACAATAGTATTGATGATTCAATAGTAATAATGGTTGGTATTTCTTTAATGCTAGGCACAGAGCAAAATCTGCAGTGTTGATTTAACTCAGACAGTGTTAAAATTAACACTATCTCAGTGTTTATATAGTTCTCACAAAATCCGAGTTAAATTAACACTTTTGATAGTGTTAAAATTGAAATGTGTTAATACTGTTAAATTTGACACTCACAGTGTTGTTTTTCTTTACACAATAGTGTTTTTTTTATCATTATTTCCCAGCATGCCGTCTTAAGTAAATGTGACAAGATCATTTTTACAGCTCTTTTACCACAATGACAGTCACTGTAATATATCAAATGTTTTATACAAATTTAAATCCAACTGAAAGAATATCCAACAATTGTAATATTTTATCACCCACAAGCATTCAATAAAACTTAAATGGTGAAGTACTTACAAACTGAACAAGATTAGTGAAACTACACAGACGGGAAGACTAATCTCAATAATTTTTGCAATCAATAAAACCACTTACAGTTTGTATTAGATTTCAAAAGTAAAAAGTATTCTTATTGTTTAATTCATGAATGCACAAAGCAGAAAATATATTAAAACAAACGATTCTGAAATATAAATGTGCAGAAAAGCATTCTGTAAATTTGTTATGGTTTTGCCTAACACTTCACAGTATTAAAGTAAATTAAGGTAACACTGTGACAACTAACACTGTTTTAACATCAACACTGGGGTTCTATTGTGTTGATTTAACACTCACAGATGTTAATTTAACACCTCAGTTAACACTGGAAAATCAACACTAGACAGTTTGCTGTGCAAAGTACATGTTATAGTTTTTGGCTCAAATATGTTAATATTAAACTTAAAGTAAATATATGCAATTGTTTTTAACTAGTTTATTATTCCTGGCATGAATAAAAGAAGCAATGGGGTGTAGTTAGAATCCAGTACCCTGAAGCTTTGACACAATGGAGTGTTGAAAAGGTTACTAATTATTGAACTAAGGTTGATATTGTATAGGCTGGTTCTCCTTGAGAAAAGTATTGTGTTCTCTAACACTGCAGAATGGTAGAACATCTGCCTTGCTCCCTTTAAAACAGCTTGTACTTTCTTGAAAACATGTTTTAAAAACAATATGCAACTACTTGTATTATAAAACTAACGTATTGCACATCTAAGATCAATTATTTACTTCAGATCCATTTTTACACAAAGAGGAGTCTAGAGGACAAAGAAAACATGTGAAAGCACTTGTAACCCCACCCCACCCTTGTAAAGGCAGAAGTTTCTAGCATTCTACATACAGTACATCCGGATTCACAGCGCTTCACTTTTTTTCCACATTTTGTTATGTTACACCCTTATTCCGAAATAGATTAAATCCATTATTTCCCTCAAACTTCTACAAACACTATCCCATGATGACAATGTGAAAGAGGTGTGTTTGAAAGCAAATTTATTAAAAATAAGAAACAAAAAAGCACATGTACATAAGTATTCACAGCCTTTGCCATGATACTCAAAATTCAGTTCAGGTGCATGCTGTTTGTACAGATTCAGTTAACTGGACATGATTTGGAAAGGCACACACTTGTCTATACAAGGTCCCACAGTTAACAGTGCATGTCAGAGCACAAACAGTGAAGCATGGTGGCAGCATCAGCGGTAGGAACTGGGAGACTAGTCAAAATTAAGGTCAAAATTAATGCAGTGATGTACGGAGAAATCCTTGCTAAAAACCTGCTCCAGAGCGCTCTGGACCTCAGACTGGGGCAAAGGTTCATCTTCCAACAAGACAAATACCCTAAGATAACAAAGTGTTATCTGTGGCTACAGGACATCTCTGTCCATGTCAAGAATGGGAGAAACTGCCCAAAAATAGGTGTGCCAAGCTTGTAGCATCATACTCAAAAAAACTTGAGCATGTAATTGCTGCCAAAGTTGCTTCAACAAAGTATTGCGCAGAGGCTGTGAATACTTATGTACATGTACTTTTTTTGTTTTGTATTTTTAATAAATTTGCAAAGATTTCAAACACACTCCTTTCACACTGTCAATATGGGCTTCGTTTGTAGAATTTTGAGGGAAATAATGAAGAAGGGTGTAACATAACAAAATGTGGAAAAAGTGAAGCACTGTGAATACTTTCCGGATGCACTGTATGGTCCAGATTAGAATTCCATTTGCCCTGAAACCAGCAACACTGGAGACTACTGTCTGACGGATATGGCTGTACACTGCCATCTAGTGGTCGGTACCATTGAACACTGCTGCATTTCGGCATCCCTCTTCTTCATCTGCTCAATGGTGTTCTCCCATTGGTCGATGAGCTCCTGCCTCTCCAGATGGACCTGTCGGTAATTCTCCGCTGTCTTGTCCAGAGAAATCTGTTAGAAGAACACAACTTCAATACATAGAGGAACCACAAATCTGAAAAACATTCCCAAGAACTCCTTTCTCCGAGATCCCATTTCGGGGATTCATAAAATTCTCCGGACCAACCCTACAATTACACACTTTGATGGCTATAAAACTACATTTTGTTGGATTTTTGAATAGTATCACTAATGCATCGTGATCAGGCTTTCATGCTGAAGTTAGCAGATATGTGACCTGTGCCGATATGGTCTCGGTGAGTTGGTGGTTTAGCGTCTTCTGCTTCTGGTTGGCCTCAACTGTCTTCTTGTCGATCAACAAAGTGAGCTCCTGTAAAAATGTAAAGCGTTGTTTCAGAAAACACATTCACGATAGCCTCGGGCATAAACGAGAACCAAGTACACTTCAGCAAGTGTGTCCTATTGTCAAAGAGTGGCTGACTCTACACTGCATCCTGAGAGTACTATTGTTGTAGGCTTTGTGTATGAATATATTCAGTGGGGGGGTTGAGTTTGGTGTGGCGATATGATATCAGCTCCAAACTCCAGAGCAAGCATGTTCAACCTAGTTTGAGTCCAGTTCTGAAATGTGCTCAGGCAAACCACACTGGTTCATACCCGTATCCTGCTCTCGTCCTGCTGGGCGTACTTCATAATGGCCATGATGTCCGCATCCTTGCGTGCCGATTCATCCAGCCAGGCCTCCAGGGTCTGCTGGTCCCAGTTGAGTTCCCTCTTCAGCTCCTCCAGCTTCTGAGAGGCTTTGAAGATGTTGTTCTGAGGAAAACGAAGACCAGACATTTTATTTAATACAGTAGAATATAATAATCGCAATGCGTTGAATGTTCTGGTGAGTATTAGGTATCCGCTGATAGAAACATGGTCACAGGGCACTGACATTAGGGGCCCCCATTGTTTTTTGGGGGGGTCATTTCTCAATTTTTCTCCCCTCCCAATTTGTCCAATTCCCTTTAAGGCTGTACAACATTGATTCAATGTTTTTTACTATAATGTTTTAATTATTATTTACCCAATTTTCTCCCCTTCTAATTGGTGTTGTCCAATTTTTTCCCAATAATCCTGCCAGGGGCATAGCACAAGATCCTGGGCCCTATTCATAGGCAGTCCTGATGGGCCTTCTTGTTATACATATAAAATATATTCCAGACTTTTTAAGGGCCCTCTCTCCCCTTGGGCCCTGGTAATCAGTATTGGTTTTACCCCCAGTCCGATGCCCCTGAATCCTGCTACGTCAGCAGCTCTGCAATCCCCCCAAACAGATTCGGGATGGTGAAGGGCGCACTCACATGGTTCATCCAACCATATGTTGCCGAGCCGGCCGATTCTATTAGAATTGCTCATTAAAAATGGAAACTGTAGTCAGATCATGCGTGGGATGACTTACATTACCTAATTATAATTCCGCGATTGAATTTAGAGGCGCCCGATCTGCACACAAGGTAGCTGGAGAGCGAGGTGACAAGGTAGAAAATCCGACTTGTACCAAATCCGGTGCAGCGCTAATTTGCACTGCCTCGTGCTGGAGGTCCAGGCAAAGTTGGAGAAGCCATTGCCAAGCTCTTACCACTGACTATCAAGACATAGATCGTACTGCAAAACATGTAGCTCACTACACCACACGGACCAGTCAATGTTTAACAGATTTGTTTTCCCAAAAAGGGAAAGCTGAGCAAGCGAAGAAGAAATTAATGAAATATTTTGCGCAATTTCCTAGCCCAGGTTCGGGCAAACATATTAATGTTGTTTTTTGGGAGGGTTTGCGTTTTGACCAGGGGGACTTTGGCAGGTTACAAACAAATTATTTTTCTAGTTTTTGTTTGGTTTTGCCTGGAAAATTCAGTGCTGTGATTGGTCAGAAGTCCATGCACCTCTCTTAAACTGTGAAGAAGGTGGAACAGTCATTACAGAAGCTATCACCCCCTATTGTTATTGGTATACCCACCACACCACTCTTTGGGCTTATTTAGATACTGTTTTTCTATTTACATTGTCATGTCGTGTGACGGCAATCGCGTGGTTATGTGTGTGGAATGTTATGCAAAATAACTTGAGCTGGATGCATGCGCACATAGCATAGAAACCAGAACAGTCTGATACATTTGCATTTATATTTCCTAATGTAAACGGGCACAATGGTCCAGTTTACATTACGATAGCTTTCAGCCACATATAGGAGACCACTCTAAAAAAGATTGGGTTGTGTCTAAACTTGCGGGTCTCTCAAATTTCACATGACTTCTGCGATGTAGCGCACAAGTAGATTTCGAAAGATCCCACCTGGGGATTTGCAAATGTAAATGCAATTTGTCAGGAACGTCTCGAGAAATGTGTATTGCACGGAAATTCTTCACTGGTAGGTCAGTGGGCTGGTCTGTTCCTGAGCAATGTAATCACGTACCCAGCTCGAGGCGCCTTAAACATACAATATGTAGTTTTTTGCCGCTAGGGGTCTCTCAATCAAAACAATAGCAAAAGATCTACTTGGATGAAGTCGGGAATTAGCGTGGGATCATGGTTTTTTGTAATCGTCGATGACAACCTGCCAATGTAGCGTCTCCAGCAGAAAAAATTTTCACTGACAAAGTAATGTATTGTTAAATACACTCACCTAAAGGATTATTAGGAATACCCGTTCAATTTCTCCTTAATGCAATTATCTACTCAACCAAGCACATGGCAGTTGCTTCAATGCATTTAGGGGTGTAGTCCTGGTCAAGACAATCTCCTGAAGTCCAAACTGAATGTCAGAATGGGAAAGAAAGGAGATTTAAGCAATTTTGAGCGTGGCATGGTTGTTGGTGCCAGACTAACCGGTCTAAGTATTTTACAATCTGCTCAGTTACTGGGATTATCACGCACAACCATTTCTAGGGTTTACAAAGAATGGTGTGAAAAGGGAAAAACATCCAGTATGCGGCAGGCCTGTCGGCGAAAATGCCTTGTTGATGCTAGAGGTCAGATGAGAATGGGCAGACTGCTTCAAGCTGATAAAAGGGCTACTTTGACTAAAATAACCACTCGTTACAACTGATGTATGTAGCAAAGCATTTGTGAAGCCACAACATGCACAACCTTGAGGCGGATGGGCTACAACAGCAGAAGACCCCACCGGGTACCACTCATCTCCACTACAAATAGGAAAAAGAGGCTACAATTTGCAAGAGCTCACCAAAATTGGACAGTTGAAGACTGGAAAAATGTTGCCTGGTCTGATGAGTCTCGATTTTTGTTGAGACATTCAGATGGTAGAGTCAGAATTTGGCGTAAACAGAATGAGAACATGGATCCATCATGCCTTGTTACCACTGTGCA
>JACXGM010000938.1:0-61351 GCA_016801145.1 Umbra pygmaea
TTTGGGAAGGGAAAGAACACATCTCCTCCAGACAATCTCTCGGGGTATCTAATGTCCGATTTACAAATGCTGTTGGCGCACCGCTTTACAGTCCTGCTTGGAGTCAATTTTTGTCGGACCTGCTCACATTGTTACGGTTGCTATGATGTGTGATTGGACAATGGCAGTTTTGGGGGAGGGGCCGGCGATAGGTCAATTATGATGCTAAAAGAGAATTATGATGCTAAAAGTTAATTATGATGCTAAAAGATAATTATGATGATAAAAGAGAATTATGATGCTAAAAGAGAATTATGATGCTAAAAGAGAATTATGATGCTAAAAGAGAATTATGATGCTAAAAGATAATAAGGCATGTGGTAAGGATAGTATATCTGTGGAGCATTTAAAACTTGCGAGTGGAAAACTCTGTTCCCTAATTGCTATTTGTTTTACTGGGTTGTTAGTCCATGGTATCCTACCTGATTCTATTGTATCTGTCACATTAGTGCCTATCATTAAAGACTAAGCTGGCTAAATTAACAGCTTGGCTAATCACCGGCCTATAGCTCTGGCCACTATTTTATCCAAGGTCTTGGAGAGGACTATACCGAATAGGCTGGAACAGTTTGTCCTGACCTCTGACAACCAGTTTGGTTTTAAACTTAAACATGGCATAGATACAGTCGTGTGCAAAAGTTTAGGCACCCCAGACCATTTCTATGATTTTCATTTATAAATAATTGGGTGATTGGATCAGCAATTTCATTTAGATCTATCAAATAATTGAAAGACAGTAATATTTCAGTAGTGAAATTAGGTTTATTGGATGAACAGAAAATGTGCAATACACTCTCAGAAAAAAAGTACAAAACAGTACCTTTAAGGTACAAAAGCTTGTCACTGGGGTGTTACCCTCAAAGGTACATTTTAGTAAGAGAAAGAGCTTACATAATTGTACCATCAAGGTGCATAATTGTACCATCAAGGTGTATAATTGTACCTTCAAGGTGCATAATTGTACCTTAAAGTACCTTAATTGCACTTTAAGGGAACATTTGCTATGTTTGTACCTTAGGGAACAAAAATGGACCTGGATTGTACCTCTTTTTCTGACAGTGTATGCATCAAAATTAAATTAGACAGGTGCATAGATTTGGGCACCCCAACAGAAATATCATATCAATATTTATTTGAGCCTCCTTTAGCAGACATAACTGCGCTTCAAATCACCCCACAAATTTACAATGATATTGAGGTCTGGGGACTGGGATGGCCATTCCATGCTCAGATTTTGAGCAGTGTTTTGGGTCATTGTCTTGTTGACATATCCAGCCCCAGCATACTTTAAACTTTGTGACTGATCCTCTACATTATTCTCAAGTATCTGCAGATATTGAGTGGCATCCATGCGACCCTCACTTTTAACAACATTCCCAGTATCGGCACTGGCCACACAGCCCCACAGCATGATGGAACCTCCACCAAATTTACTGTGGGTAGCAAGTGTTTGACTTGGAACGCTGTGTTATTTTACCACCATGCATAATGCCCCTTGTTATGACCAAATAACTAGATCTTTGTTTCATCAGTCCACAGCACCTTATTCCAAAATGAAGCTGACTTGTCCAAATGTGGGTTTGCATACCTCAAGCGACTCTGTTTGTGGCGTGTGTGCAGAAAAGGCTTCTTCCGCATCACTCTCCCGTACAGCTTCTCCTTGTGCAAAGTGTGCTGAATTGTTGGAACGATGCACAGTGGCACCATCTGCAGCAAGATGATGTTGTAGGTCTTTGGAGGTGGTCTGTGGGCTGTTATTGTCCGTTCTAACAATCCTTTGCCCTTGCCTCTCCGATATTTTACTTGGCCTACACTTCTGCCCTTAACAAGAACTGTGCCTGTGGTCTTCCATTTCCTCACGATGTTCCTCACAGTGGACACTGAAAGCTTAAATCTTTGAGATAGCTTTTTGTAACCTTGCTGATCCAAACACCCAATTATTTATAAGTTAAAATCATGGAAAAGGTCAGGGGTGCCTAAACTTTTGCACAAGACTGTATGTGTATTTTTGCCTTAAAGGAGGTCCTAGATTTGTATAACAGGTATAATTCCACAATTTTTATGTGCTTTATTGATGTCCCTAAAGCCTTTGATCATGGTAAATCATGAGAAGCTATTCTACAAATTGCACAACAGAGGGCTTCCCAAATATCTAGTGAGAATCTTTGCTTTTTGGTATGCTCATCAGTCAATGTATGGAAATGGTGTAACTCTAAGTCTGCCCCATTCAATGTTAGCAATGGAGTTAGGCAGGGAAGCATTTTATCTCCCTTTTTTTAATATTTATATGGATGATCTATCAAACTTGCTAAACAAATGTGGAGCAGGCTGTATGGTTGGGAACACCATTATCAACCACCTGATGTACGCAGATGATCTGGTGGTTCTTTGTCCATATAGTGCTGGCATTCAACAGTTAAGGGTCTGCTCCCAATATGGCTCAGACTTTGACATTAAGTACAATTCTAAGAGTAATATTATAATTGCTAGAAACAGGAAGGACAATAAACTGTCATTTCCTGCATTCGCTCTGTCTGGTACTGTCCTTAAAGTATGAATATTTAGGGCACTATATAACTGGTGCTCTGTCTGACGATAGGGACATTTACAGACAGTATTGTATGATGTATGCACAAGCTAATATGCTGAATCGCAAATTTGGTGTGTTCATCGTCTGTGAAGATTACACTTTTTAATGCTTTTCGCACCCCAATGATGATATGAGGCTGCTGCTTAAATTACCACGATGGAGCAGTTCAAGCCAAAGAGTGTTGATGTATCCACCTGTCCTGCTGTACTCAGGAATCTCATGTACAGGTGTATGTGTAGATTAACTCACCCAAGTAAAAAAAAAGTATATTTAAATGTACTTGAAATGTATTTTATTTATCCTAAATATACTTCTAATATATTATTTTGGTATGTATATTTTGAAAGTATACTTCAAATATACTTAAATACATTGAATACATACTTAACCATAAGTATACTAGAAGTATAATACTGGAGTATAATTTAAATATACTTTTTTTTACTTGGGCATGCAACAGCGTAATTGTAATATTAGTGAACCCTGCAATGAGTGCGGTTAGGTTCACTTCAAGATTGTGGAACCATTGGCATTTTAGTCTATACACTAATATCTGAACACACTTGATGTATATTGAGGAACTCTGACTGTTGTAATCACTTCTTATTGTATGTGTTTTGTCTTGTATGTGTCTTCCTTTTGCTATGTTTTGTATTGTGCTATGGACCGTTTTCTTTCTTGTGTTCTGAATAAAGAATAATAGAATAGTGTAATACCATCCAGCACCCAAAAGCATTCCAATGTGATTGATTGATGATATTTCATTTGCGCTCAGACTGCATGATAAATTCATTGTCCCAAACCTACTAATGTAACTGCTAACTCCTAATGTTTTTTTTACAACATTGTCAAATGGCAATAATTAATTTAACAATTTCAGAGACCTTGACTAGATCTTGACATGCTTTTTTCATTTAAATTGAGAAACTGTCACCAGAGAGGGGATTCTTGCATTTTGATCTGCCTCCCGGCTGTTTTCAGGTTTATGGACACTAAATTTTTAAGTTTGGGCTTCCCTGCTTTGTATCTTGTAGCGAGCGAGAGGAAAAAGGAGAAGCTAACTCTTTCATGCTCTGTTATCAGTGTAAGATGTCTGCCTCATATCAATGCTTCTAAGGGCTCTCAGAGGAGAGGGGTGTGACAGATAACTCAGCTAGGAGGCATATCTTAAATATAACCAGACCAAATCTGTTATCACATAAAAATGCTGTGGTTTGGTATTTGCCATCATATAAACAAAGGTTGAAGAGAGAGGGCTTGACCACTAGGACAGTGTTGAGATGGAACAGCCAATCAGAGGCCACGCTTTAGGACTTTTTTGATCACGTGAACTGGGGGGCATTCAAGACTGCCTCAGAAGGAGATGTGAGCATGTAAGCTGACTCTGTTACCAGTTTTATTAACAAATGTGCACTGGACATTATTCAGTCACAATTCAAATCTACCCTAATCTACAACCTTGTATAGATAGCAGTATTGACATGCTGATTAAGAATTGAATGGAAACTGTGAGTAGCATGAACCCTCACAAATACAAACTGTGCAGTGAAATTAAAGCGGCCAAACTGAAATATGGGGAAAGGGTGGAGGGCTACATCAGGGGGTCAAATGCAAGAATGTGGCAGGTGTTCAACACAACTGTAGACTACAAACACAAAACAAGCCACTCGGTGGATGCTGGTATCTCCCTACAAGATTAACTAAACTCCTTTTTCTCATGTTTTGAGCTTCAGTACTCTGAACCACCTATTGGTGTTTTAATGATTGGGATGGCCCCACCCTGTTGGTCACCACAGAGGACTTTCGTATGTTTTTCAAACACTCTAACCCTTGCAAGGCTACTGGGCCAGATGGTATCTCCAGCACCATTTTTCCTGCTTCTAACACATCATCTTTGAGGACAAAATGAAGAAGCAGGAAATGGGCGAGCGTAAGGATTTGAGCGACTTTGACAAGGGCCAAATTGTGATGGCTAGACGACTGGGTCAGAGCATCTCCAAAACTGCAGCTCTTATGGGGTTTTCCTGGTCTGCAGTGGTCAGTACCTTTCAAAAGTGGTCCAAGGAAGGAAAAGCGATGAACCGGCGACAGGGTCATGGGCGGCCAAGGCTCACTGATGCACATGGGGAACAAAGGCTTGCCCGTATGGTTCGATCCAACAGACAAACTACTGTAGCTCAAATTGTTGAAAAGGTTAATGCTGGTTCTGATATAAAGGTGTCAGAACACAGTGCGTCGCAGTTTGTTACGTATGGGGTAGCTGTTTTGGCGGCAAAAGGGAGAGCTACACAATATTCGGCAGGTTTGGGACGATATTGTGACTCGTAGTGAATGTTTCAAATTGCGGTGTATAATTTCCAGCTAGTAGCCAAGGTCCTTATGCTAAATTCAACTCCACTGAAGTGACTCGCAGTGCGCGGGAGCAAAGTTTGCATTGAATTCAAGTAAAATCCGATACAGAAGTAACCATACTGTACTCTTGGCTGTTTTCGAAAAAACACAGGAACTGCGTTGTATATTAAGTTAATCAGTCTAGGGTATCGTATTTAAATACTATGCTTTATTTACTCTGGAATTGTCCTTTAACATTCAGTAATAATTCTGATTGATAACACATTGGTTTAGAGCTGCAGAGACTGACCCTTGGCTGCCCACATACAACTCCATATATTTCGTTTATCAGTCTTCAGGAATGCATGTATTTCTGCGAGTCCAAATTTCTGTATGTTAGTGATGTACCATAGAGGGTTTCTTGTTCATCCATTGGAGGGTGAAAGGACAATTGTGCAAATGTTGACTAAATCTCTCTGTGTCTCTCTTTCTGTCTCTCTCTCTCTCTGTAGGTACTGGGCTCATATGGATGGACGATGTGGCCTGCGTTGGGAATGAGAACACAATCCACCAGTGCAAGTTCTCAGGCTGGGGCAAGACAAACTGTGGACACGTGGAGGACGCAGGCGTGACATGCAACACTTAACAGCCAGCATCTGAAATGCCACCTAGGTTGTTGTAAAAACTGCAGAGATGATTTGGAGTTGATGTGCAGCATGAAGAAGAGGGGCTACATTCTGCCAGCCTACACCCACACACTTCTGTGGGCAACTGAGTTCACAGTTCTGTGCAAATCTGCATTGACACCTTGGCTGGCGTTTGCCCATGTTAATTATTTTGCTGGTACTTGACTCTGTGGCCCAAAATAGGGCTGGTCACTAATGTTTGTCCAGTTGTTGATCGCTATCTCAAACAAACGAAATGGAACATGTGCCAGATGAAATGGATGTATGGCTCTGCCCCTGTATGAATTTTTGGTTGCGTCGATCGATTTTACAATGTTTCTCAGAGGAGCCAAACTTGAGTTCCTCTCTCTCGTTCTTTCTGGCTCTTTCCCTGTCTCTCTCTTTTCTTGTAGATCGCAGCCAAAAACGCCACTCTCTTCTTTGGAAATTCAAGGGGTGGTTTGGAGACGAATGCTTGGTTCATGTATGGAAACCATGGCTATGATCATAAAAAAGACAAATGAAGGCCTAGGGAAAAGGTCAGGTATGCACATTGAATTGAGGTTTCTCACTGGAAAACAAAAAAGGACATTTGAATTATTGTATGAAATAAATGAAACCAAACCCTAATGTTGGATACTTCTACATGTCAATTGAGTGTTGACAATGTACTTTGGCTGTACGTCTGATGTATGATATGTTGGATTATTTTCTACTGATGATTCCTTGCCAAATATGTCTTTGGGTTTAGCAGTGAAATAGGCTAAGGTCGTAAGATTTAGGTTTGATACATTTTAAGACATTAACCTGTACTATATTTCGTTGTTGCAGACATTCTATCACTTTCATCCATTAGTGTTCTTTGCAGATCTTCTTGCAGTGCATTTGTATCAAAGCCAACATCCAGAAGATAATTCTCTGGCTCTGAATATTGTATTCAGATCCTTTTCAGAAAGGTCCTTCAAAAGTAAAGAATTGCAGAAGAAAATATTTTTTAATACAGTAAATATATGACTATAATACTTAAAGAATGATTATTCAATTTTTTAATGATATTTCTTATTGAATTTTGTAACAAATTTGGAATGTACTGACAAAGGAATAAAATGGTATACAGTTGATAAACATGGGGTCTTCTGTGATGTGGTTTTGGATGATGTGTGGGAAGCAGTTAAATAGAAATCAAATAGCCCAAAATAAAGTAAGTAACCCCAGCCCGTATTATAACTACATCAAGGGAAGCGGGAGAGGAAGTTGGATATGGCATCTCTGGATTGACAACAAAAACAATTACCTTAAAAGCGGTTCCAGATGAAGGATGCATATAGAAATGTTTGCTGGTAAATCACCTTAGCATATTGGGAGTCTAAAGAGAACACAGGACCTGATTCTCACCTGAGCGGAATATGCTTCTAATCAATAAATACTTTTTTTGGGGGAGGAAATATAATTTTCAAAGTAAAAGCAGATATTTAATTTTAAGTGAAATGTTTTTGATCTTTGGTTTCCAATGCTTCATGCACTTCAGTTGTAAGAGGATCTTTGCCACTTTTAGTTTTATGTTAATAGCAGAGAACCCATATAATCAAATGTGCCCTTTTGACATCAACTGATTGTTTGTAGCAGATTTATTAAAAGGTAATTCAGGGGAATTCACAAATCATTGACTCGATTAATGAATTACTAAAATAAGTATTCAACTCCAAGTCCCATGGTGCCTCTGTCTGGCGTCAACATCTGTGACTGTCACATTGGGTCAGTGCCCTACCAGGGTTTAAAATAACATCCGCCGACACCATTTACAGAGTTTCTGTGCAAGGAGTACTGGGCTCGGGAACTGTACCTTTTCAGTCCATTTATTAAACGAAACAACATTGTTCAAAGCTGTTGAGGGTCACATCTAACTCAGAGAGAAAAAATAAGCTACAGCAATCAGCTCTGCTGAAGAGTGAGTAAAAAAATGTCCCCAGACTGCACTTTGAAGTGCTACTTCAGAGCCCTACAGAACTCCCCCAAATGCCTGTGTGCATTTCTGGACAGGATCAGATCTGAGAAATAATACTCCCTGTAGATCTAACAGGCCCTGTTTGCTATTGTAAACTAGAGAGCTTTGTGGCTTGCTGGATTTCCTGAAGACCCTGGGATGATAAATGATAACATGTTCAGAGATTGATGCTGCAAGTGTTGTGTTAGAACACAAACAATCTACAGCTGTAGATAGATCCATAAATGATAGTCAGAACTGGATAGGATGCAAAATACTGTAATGATAAATTAACCACAACTGTCAAACTGTATTGGAATTTTCATAGAACTTGTGCTTAAGAATTCTGTTGACCATTCGAGTTTAGCGCCTTGACTGTGCGGCTAGTTGGTTGAGGGGGAGATAAACATTAGCCAAGCATGTTTTTGTGTTGTTGGGGTTAAAGGAAGGGAGCCCAACACCAGGAGTAGTGTTCTTATCTTTATTTATCAACACTGAAAAAAAAAAGAAGCCGCTGTCAGCTAGCTACTTAAATAGGGCGACTGCAGGGTCCAAAACAAATGCAGAATGGCGGCAGCGTTCAGGTTCAGGCTGTTGTAGAAGATTCCAGAGTATCTAAGTCCAACACAAACAGGGTTTAAGAACCACAATGATGCGCCCCACCTTCTGGAACACCGCAGGTTGTAATAGCCTACTTGTTTACTAACCACCCACTGGAGAGTGGACATAATTACCTATAATAAACTAGGTCTTGTGAGTAAATGGATAGTCAAGAGCCACAGTACCCTGAGTGTCCAGAAGGTGGTGCTACCATAGTTTATTTATGGTTGTGAACGCATTTGTATTTACCACCGCTGCGGTTGTCCGTCTGCCCCCTGCTCCCACTGTCCTCTTTTTTTGAAAACTAAAATATGGTCACCCTACCATATCTGTTCCTGAATTTCGTGCCAAAGCATTTCCATGGGTGTGGAGGTGTGTGACCCTAAAGGATTTTCTTAACTCTTTTAGGTGGGTCAGGCTCCTACAATCCAGGATTATCTGTTAAATAATCACGGCTTTGCACACGCTGATCTATAATCACTTCCAATTCGTATTCACAAAATTGGGGAGCAGCTTCCACTTTCCTTGTCATGGAGTAATTTATGACGAATTTATGAGGATAACTTGAATTTCATGGGGGGCACAATCATACCTCCCAGCATTTTATAACATTCTGTCTGAGCTGAATATGATTTATTATGTTTCAGTGTGTTGAATGACATTTTGATATCAATGAAATACCAGTTCAAAAATATGTTATTATTTGCAAACATTTGCAAATGGAATTATATACATATATATTACGAGTTTCCAAAACATTACATGTTACAAATGAAAAGGTTAAGGTTAGGTATTAAGGTTAGGCTAAGTTATTATGGTTAGGGTTAATCATAAAGCAAGGTTTTAAGGTTAGAGTTAGGTATTAACACAGTAGGGTCAGGTTAAATGTCAATGGTTGGGAAAAGCTTACAACAAACACAACTTGAATGGATTCAAATCAGCTATTTGCCATTCCTGTCCACAACTCCCTAGAAAACCATATGTCTATGTAAATGAAATAATGCACACCATATATTTTTAATTCTAGTGTCCTCAGATTAACGTAAACATTGTTATTTCTGTATGCACATACTATGGTATTCTTTTTTTACCTTGGGTGATGGTGAAACGCAGTTACATATCGCTAAATTCACTAAATTCGCTGAACCAACCAGATACAGCACAACACTTGACATCAAAAACATGCATGAAATGATTCATTTGTTTCTCACTATCCAACCAACTTGAGCACAGCCAAGGATTGAGTCTCCCCCTTCAGAGCCCAAGCTGGGGTTGGACGAAGGATCACACTCTTTATCTATGAAAACAACCACATGTAGCAAGACCAGAAAAATGACCTCAATTCCCTGGTTATTTAACCATTTGTTTCATCATAACCAGGCACCTTATTCTTCCAATTAAATTGTAGAGGACTGAAGGAAATTGTGGAAGTAATCACGTGATCAGTAGGACGTTTTAAAATACGTGACTTTATTCGATTTGTCCAGGATGTTATTTTCTAAACAGGGTCAACATGGTCAGAGCGCTCAGTGGTTAGGGAGTCAGGCTTGTAGTTGGAAGGTTGCACAGTGGATTCCCGACTGTGCCAGATGTCATTGTGTCCTTGAGCAAGGCACTTTACCTTACGTTGCTCCAGGGGGATGTCTCTGTGTTCACTATAAGTCACTCTGCAAAAACTGCACTGACATAAACTGCACTGACACTATTCGAGAAATTAGAGTGTTGTTTGGGTCCATGGTAATGAAAATGCTTTGTACACATCAACTGTTTGCCACAGAGAGAGAGGACCACCTAACGAGTGAAAGAAACAAACCAGAACATGCTTGACTATAGCCGCAAAAGAGGATATTTCTGTAAAGGGGCCAAAGCTCTGGAACACTTTACCTACTCATTTAAAACTAGAGAGCAATGGCAATGCCTTTAACAGAGGACTTAAACAAAGGCTAAAATCACGTGTCCACATGAATGGACTAACACAGGATTATTGTCTGTTCATGTTGCCTTGGCTCCATAGCTTATGTACAGTGCCTTGAGAAAGTATTCGGCCCCCTTGATCTTTTCGACCTTTTGCCACATTTCAGGCTTCAAACATAAAGATATAAAACTGTAATTTTTTGTGAAGAATCAACAACAAGTGGGACACAATTATGAAGTGGAACTAAATTTATTGGATATTTCAAACTTTTTTAACAAATAAAGAACTGAAAAATTCGGCGTGCAAAACTATTCAGCGCCCTTAAGTTAATACTTTGTAGCGCCACCTTTTGCTGCGATTACAGCTGTAAGTTGCTTGGGGTATGTCTCTATCAGTTTTGCACATCGAGAGACTGAAAGTTTCGCCCATTCCTCTTTGCAAAACAGCTCGAGCTCAGTGAGGTTGGATGGAGAGTGTTTGTGAACAGCAGTTTTCAGTTCTTTCCATAGATTCTCGATTGGATTCAGGTCTGGACTTTGACTTGGTCATTCTAACACCTGGATATGTTTATTTGTGAACCATTCCATTGTAGATTTTGCTTTATGTTTTGGATCATTGTCTTGTTGGAAGACAAATCTCCGTCCCAGTCTCAGGTGTTTTGCAGACTCCGTCAGGTGTTCTACCAGAATGGTCCTGTATTTGGCTCCATCATCTTACCATCAATTTTGGCCATCTTCCCTGTCCCTGCTGAAGAAAAGCAGGCCCAAACCATGATGCTGCCACCACCATGTTTGACAGTGGGGATGGTGTGTTCAGGGTGATGAGGTGTGTTGCTTTTACGCCAAATATAACGTTTTGCATTTTTGCCAAAAAGTTCGATTTTGGTTTCATCTGACCAGAGCACCTTCTTCCACATGTTTGGTGTGTCTCCCAGGTGGCTTGTGGCAAACTTTAAACAACACTTTTTATAAATATCTTTGAGAAATGGCTTTCTTCTTGCCACTCTTCCATAAAGGCCAGATTTGTGCAGTATATGACTGATTGTTGTCCTATGGACAGACTTGCACACCTCAGCTGTAGATCTCTGCAGTTCGTCCAGAGTGATCATGGGCCTCTTGGCTGCATCTCTGATCAGTCTTCTCCTTGTATGAGCTGAAAGTTTAGAGGGACGGCCGGGTCTTGGTAGATTTGCAGTGGTCTTATACTCCTTTCATTTCAATATTATCACTTGCACAGTGCTCCTTGGGATGTTTAAAGCTTGGGAAATCTTTCTGTATCCAAATCCAGCTTGAAACTTCTCCACAACAGTATCTCGGACCTGCCTGGTGTGTTCCTTGTTCTTCATGATGCTCTCTGTGCTTTCAACGGACCTCTGAGACTATCACAGAGCAGGTGCATTTATACGGAGATTTGATTACACACACAGGTGGATTCTATTTATCATCATAAGTCATTTAGGTCAACATTGGATCCATTCAGAGATCCTCACTGAACCTCTGGAGAGAGTTTGCTGCACTGACAGTAAAGGGGCTGAATAATTTTGCTCGCCCATTTGTCAGTTTTTTATTTGTTAAAAAAGTTTGAAATATCCAATAAATTTTGTTCCACTTCATGATTGTGTCCAATTTGTTGTTGATTCTTTACAAAATATTACAGTTTTATATCTTTATGTTTGAAGCCTGAAATGTGGCAAAAGGTCAAAATGTTCAAGGGGGCCGAATACTTTCGCAAGGCACTGTATGTAAATAATTCTTAATTCAAAATAATTAAAATAATTTATTTTGCTTCTTTTTTGTTTTGTAAAATTATTGTATTTTGTTTTTTCACTATTACCAGTATTGTTGTTATTATTTTGTAAGCATTGGTATTACTGCTGTTATTTTCTTTTTTTTTGTTAATTAGTTTTATTTGATAAAAAAAGCATCCTGTGGACAGGTGTTGAAAATCAGCAAGTAAGCTAAAACTCTTAAGCAATGCATCTGGTTTGACCAATGCTACTGTGATGTCCATGTCAAATGAAGTCTAATCAATCAATAAGGTGGACATGATAAGCATGTTAAAAGAATGCCCTTGGAAAAGCAATCAGTGGTGTCACAACAAGTTTGTACAATGCACAACACTGTCCTCAATGGCTACTGGTAGGTGGGATTATTTAAGAAGAACCAAAAAATACAATACAAATATTTACAAATATGTAATTCAATTAATAAATTAAAAAATATATATATTTTAAAAACATATATTTTATTTAATACAAATATTTTGCAATAAATTGTAATTACAAAATGTCACCCGTCCTATCTATTGTTTTTGTGTGTGGTTTTGGAAAATAACAAAATAAAGAGGTATGATTAGTCATTAGAGGAATACATCAGGATATAGCAATTTAACAAAATCACAATTAAGGAAAATAAGACAGCTAATAGCATATTGGAGTGAACATAAATATAAATGGAACATGTAAAATAGTGGGCCCATGTTTCATAAAATAAAGTTAATAGATCCCAGAGATGTTCCAAATGCAGAACAAGCATATGTGGCATTACACAAAACACAGAATCTGTATTTTTGTGTGGTAATTAATTACACAAAACACAGAATCTGTACTTTTGTGTGGTAATTAATTACAGAAAACACAGAATCTGTACTTTTGTGTGGTAATTAAAGGCATGTAATGATTTGCCATGCTGGAATTGCCTATGTTAAATACTAGGGAGGTATAGGATGCTGTCATGCCTGCCCCTGCCCACTACTACATACCATTCACTTCACTTTATACTGCAAAAATAGACACCTGTCCATTATAAGCACAGCATGCCTTTGTCCAAGCCTTGGTTCAAGGTCAATACTGTTGTGTGCCCTTACTATTTTGGAATAGTCAATGTACTTACGAAGGGATTAAACTTATTTTTTAGATGTTGTTTAAAAACAAATTAGCCCACAGTGATTAATTAGAAACACAGTGCTAATACAATCCCTTTTTTACAAACACTGCAAAAAAGGCCTTTAATCTAGGTCAAAGCACTTGGTGTATTATGTCCACCTATAGGGCTATCAAATTGGTTTTATGTTCCACACTCCACTCTGAAAATTCAAATTGCCACTGTACTGTTGTTCCTAAGCCTGCCCTCTGCTGGTGCAATAAAATATGTCACAAATGTATTTGACATTGTTTTTTTACTGACATAATGTGTATATTTGTTTAAAAAACCTATAATGATAAGTCATTACATGCATCAGTACATGAATGTCATTTTACATTAAACAGTTTGTTCATGCCAAGCCACTGATCTATAATACGGTCAGTAGTTGCCTACAGATTTTAAAAACCCTTTTTTCAGTGAATGTACAAAATGTACTGTTTGTCCTTCTAAAGCGTCTGTAGCTGACGTACGTCAACAGTTGTGGGTTTTTGAAATCTGGGCGCGTTTTCTATTGCTGCTTGCACTTAGCTACACTGGTGACATTGTCAAGACAACGATACATTGGTAAGAATAATGAGGAAATGTGTACGTAAGCATCTAGTTATCAATGGTATGATTTTGCTACGTAAAAATGTGATAATTAAATGCTTGGTTTTCGCTAATTAAACGTTACAGTACTGTAGTTAGTAAAGTTATCTAGTTTAGTGTCAGTGGCTAGCTAGCATTAAAATATGACCGTTTCTACAAGCTACTGTATTGAATCAATATGTTTACAGATCGAAGAAAAAAATGGACTGCACTATTGCCAGTGATGTGAATGATTTCAAGACTCCTCGCAAACCTGACAAGGGGATGAGCCTTCTCTCTGGTGGGAACACTCGTAGTCCTAGAACACCTATTACCATCCCTCCATCACCTTTCATGAAGAAACTGGGATGTGGAACTGGGGTTAATGTCTATCTAATGAACAGGTGTGTTGTGACATCAAATATGTATTACATCTAACAAGACAAATCCACATGTTTAGACATGTTATTAGGCTTCAATATTATCAGGGGTTGGTCTGTGGCATTGAAGAGGAATCTACTCTCAAAGTAGTTTTACTATCTACACGAAAGATAAAAAATATTTATTTAATAGAATGACAAAATTCTGGTGCCAAGATGTAGAATTTTGACTTGCTGCTGCAACTCCCTTATCCACTTTATTGCCTATAACAATATCCTGTATACTGGTTCATCAGTCAATCCTGTGCTGACCATCCACATAGTTTTAATTACATTCAACATGCCTTCTTTGGCAACCATCTACTAAAATGTATGTTCTTCACTTGGAGCATATCTCCACCTTACTGGCACCCAAACATCCGTGCTCTTAATGGGTCACAGTTAGAATATGTTGACACCAATAAATACCTTGGTTTATGACTGGACTGCTCATTATCATTAGATACTCATATCACACACTCAGTCTAAGGTTAAATCAAGAATGTTCTTCACAAACTGCCAAGTATTGGAACAATCAGCTTAGTTCACGAAACATGCTACTGGAAAAATAAAGCTCAAAAGACATGCTTGGCACCTAAATTTGTACACAAAATAAAACAACAGGCCCAACGATATTATAGACTTAGGTAAAACGATGTGTCTATTACATTTCAGATGAATTCACATACAAAAAAAATCAGCTAACTCTTTCCAACAGTCCAAACCTAAAGATTATTTGAAATAGTTTGGAAATTTACACTTGGACTAAGACTTTTTTTTTTAAATAATATTTGCCTGTGAAAATAATGTGGCAAACTGGTAGATACTTACAGTATATTAATGAAAAATAGTAAGACACAGGTTCAACCTTGCATGGATTGTAATATATTGAACCTTTTACAAATATGTATGTCGGATTGTCTCAAACCTGTGGGCAGTTTTAGGCTACTGAAATGTCCTTATGGTGGAAAAATGTATCTTACAGATTCCCAGTTATGTCGATGTAGTGCCCCACCATTTCACTACAAAGCTCTTCGATTCAGCAATCATCACAATGGCTAGATAGCCATTGCTACTGCTCATGCACCACTCCAGTCTAAAAAGTACTATTCGTAAGGTGCACTTTGTAGACGTTTTGGCCTGAAGATGGAACTCCTTTCACTGACCAACTTCCAAAACCTACAGAACACGTAGTTCATGACGTCTTACATCTAGGGAAAGCAGTTTGGAGAGGGCAATGGTGTCCTACTCCCTGCAGTGTGTGTTTTGCCATTTCAATGGGAAGTGTGAATTTGGAAGTGTGAAAAACATGTTTTTCAGTGGGCACGTGCCAGTCCATTTTTTTATATACGTAGTTGTATGCATTTTAGGCTGTGCTTTCGTGTGCAATAAAGCACTGCAGTTTAAGTAGTCAGTTTTTTTAAAAAGTTTTCACAAGGTTTGTAATGTGGTCACTTCAAAGAGAAAGTTGTTCTGTTGTTACGGTTCGACATTCTACAAATAGCACTTTATAAGAACCCTATCTAATTTTACTCTGTAACTGAAATATTAACCTGTGCTCATTTTGGTCATTTAAATATTGGTAAAAAATTACATTTGTTCACTACTGTTGAAAATCCAAGTATTTTATTACTCACTAACACTGGTGTGCCATGAATATTTATGTTCATATTTGTCAGGGTTGATAAACTGAACCAGTCTCCTTGGGCTGTAAAAAAGATCAACAGCAAATGCGCCTCAAGGCAGGTAGGTGTCTTCCAGAAACGACTGTGTGACGAGGCAATGATTCTGAAAGGCCTGGAGCACCCCAACATTGTTGGTAAGAATACTACATACATATTTCACTAACGCAAAATACACACATACATTCCTTTATATCTGTAACCTCCAAAAAAATGACTATTTACCACCTTTAACTAATGTTCATACTGCATTTAATTTATATGAACAGCTGTATAATTTTACAGGATTCCGCGCCTTCACCACTGCTAAGGATGGATCTAAGTGTCTGGCCATGGAATACGGAGGAGAAAAGTCCTTGAACGATCTAATTGAGCAGAGGAGAGAGAATGGCCTGAAGGCTTTTCCAGCTCCGACCATTGAGAAAGTGGCTTTACATGTGGCTCGAGGCCTACAGGTAACATCTACATAACGCCCTTCAAAATTGATGAAGGGCCGAAAAAACTTCTGATATACTGTAACAGATGCATACTTAAGTAAGATGCCCATCTACTTTCCATTTCCCTATAGATACTGGCTGTGCTATCACATAAAACCTTACATTATCCGACACTGAAAGTGATGTAATCCAGACATTTTGGTGGTTTTCAATTGGATGTTAAATATCCAATGTTTTGTTATTTGAATTGATATGACCCTTCTATATTTTTTTGACGCAGGGAAGCAGTTACTGTAGACTCATGTACATTGCATCCGGAAAGTATTCACAGCGCTTATCCACATTTTAAGTTATACCCTTATGCACCTGAGCTCAATTTTTAGTGTCTTTGCAAAGGCTGTGAATACTTATGTTCATTATTTTTTATATATTTGCTTAGATTTTAAACACACTTCTTTCACCTTGTCGTTATGGGGTAATTTTTTTTAGAATTTTGAGGTAAATAATGAATTTAATCCATTTCAGAATAAGGGTGTAACATTACAAAATGTGTAAAAAGTGAAGCGCTGTGAATATTTTCCAGATGCACTGTACAATCGATGTAGAACTATAGGAAGGAAATACTAAACTCTATTTTGTATTCCAGTATCTTCACAATGAGAAGAAGCTACTACATGGTGACATGAAGTCTTGTAATGTTGTCATCAAAGGTGACTTTGTGACTATTAAAATCTGTGACGTGGGAGTGTCCTTGCAGTTGGATGAGAATATGAAAGGTAGACTTTACCTTACTACATTGATTAAACACCAGTCAAATCAAATAGCATTAGCAAATACCTAAATTACTGAAACTAAATAATAACCCACAAAAGTGAAGAATAAAAAAATCGGGGTGCTTCTAAAAACAAAATTATTAGGGTGTAATGTGTTATTGTATTTAATAGAATTGTTTTTACCTGCATAACTAATATCTTCAAAGAAATTAGATTAAAAGAATGTTAGCTCTGCAGATAACCACACTTATAAAACTGTCAGGGAAATGCAAGAATGTACTTAATGTTTTAAATGGCCCCTGTCCTCTCAGTGAGTAACCCCAAAGCAGAGTATGTGGGCACTGAACCGTGGACGCCCAAGGAGGCTCTAGAAGAGGGAGGCGTGATCACCGACAAAGCAGACATCTATGCATACGGATTGACCTTGTGGGAGATGATGACCCTGGCAATGCCTCACCTGGAGCTGCTGGACACTGAGAGTAGTGAGGGTGAGGAGAGTTCCTATATGCTGTATATCTGATGGATATTGCCAATAGGGTTTTCATTGAGTAGTAGGTACTGGCTTTCACTGTAACTTTAGAGTAAAACACTTAATTTGAACTGTTTGTCTAATACAAATTGCTCGTTGAGATGACATAGAAATGTTAAAATCCTCTGTTCAGACGACGAGTCAACAGATGAGGATGACTTTGATGAAGACGCCTATTATGAGAAATTAGGCAGCCGGCCGCCGTTGGATGCGGACAACCTGGGAGGAGCCTATCAGAGAATAGTGGAGCTGTTCTGCCTGTGCACGGAGGAAAACCCAGAGAAACGCCCCTCAGCTGCCCAAATAGTTCAGGTTCTGGAGGCCAACATTCAGACAGACTACAAAAATAGTGACGTCATTGTCATAGACTGACCATATAGTATGTACATTTTCTCCTCATCTTAAGCTATGGTGTGTTATGTTGATGGGAAGTATGTATCTTGTGTAGAGACCTTTCCTGTTTGTCTTTTGTATATAAAATGTCTGTCATATTCTGTCCTTCTCTTTTCTCAGGACCTCTATATTCAAATTAGGTAGTAAGTGAATATACTAAACTGTTTAAAAAAAATGAACTGCATATTCTGAAGTTTAACCCATAGATTACATTTGTGCAAGTGAAATGAATGTAAGCGATATGAGCGATATCAGTTAACTGTAAATGTTTTCCCAGTAGGTTGAGTTCGTACATCTCAGATTGTCCATACCCATTGTTACTGTAATTCTGAATTATGTACTAATAAAATGTTTATTGAAATTTATATACAGGAGAATAACATTTCAACAATTCATACATTTTCGAACTGCAACACATTTCCATGTTTAACAAACAGGCCTTCAGGAGTACCTTTTCTTTGAATTAAATTGATCATAACATCTTCAACTCAAAAACACTTAAACATTTTCTAACTTGTCTTTTAACCAATGAAATTGTAGACCATAAAGGCAGGTGTCTCGCAGTACTTTGTGGCAAAGAGTTTGCCATCTGGTGTAGGGTCAGAGAATGCGATTTCCTCCTTGGTCAGGCAGCTCCCAAATATGAAGGAATTTCTGAAATTATAAAAATGTATTCGATTGTGATGGCCGAACATGTATCGAACCATTTAGTCACTCAAAGCAAGTATTCCTATTATAAATTTCAGCATTGTTAAGAGTTGCAACTCAAAATGTCTGCTACCAAACCTGTACACATTCCTTACCTAACGGTGTCGAGCAGGCGTGTGGCAATGCCCTTTCTCCGGGCCAAGCTAAACACCCAGATTCGGCTAATCCCACAAATGGCCTCCTGTGGTACGGTAGAACAGCACCAGGCCCTGTGGTGCTCCATGAAGTTCTCCTTTGTCATGTCCTTGCTTGGCTCTTGCTGGTCTAGCACTCGGAATCCCTAGAAACCAAAGGGAAACATCGACTTTGATAAATATCTTTATAGACAGGGATATACACAGATATAAAATTAAATATCCTGAGTCAGTTTAACAATGTCTGATTTAACACCTGTCACATGTCACTAGCCCTAATTTATCAAACTAATTTCAGATGTCTAGAGTTTTAATGAATACACTACAGTGCCAACCGCTCACGATTCAGTTTACAGTAGTCAACTTTTTGAAATATCAGTTCATCTTTCACATAACTAAAAATGAACAATTCAGGTAAAACAGTTTTCCTGAACAAGCCACCATTAGTTTGGAATGGGAAACGTAGCAGAGTGCAAAACTTTAGAGACACAGAATAAAGTAATATACCTGTCGTATGTGCTCTGCAATGAGGCAACCGACCACCATCCTGTCACTGTTGACAAACAGGTAGGTTTTAGCTTGGCTGGGGCAGCTGAGGGACCCTTGTTGGAAGCCCAACTCATTGTCAGCAAGTTGCCGAACATCTTCTGCCTGACGAATGCAATTAAGCACGAGTGGATGGATGGAAATGGAAAATGTTACTTATGTGTTAGTACGATTTCTGTTAGCACAAAGGTTTTATTACATAGTAAAACATTGATGTATACAGACCTGACCAAGAGCACCAGAAAAGGGTGAAAATAGAATGTCCCAACCAGTTAATGCAATGGGCTATGTAAGTGTTTGTTGATGTCCCCCCATGATTGTATAAAAAGGAGAAACCATGAACAACGGGGGGTTAATTCTCTGCTTCACGGGTCTCTTTAACACTTGCAAATCTATTTCTAGAGTACTACTATCTGTAAATAATTGTAATGCAAATTATATAAACAGCTCAAAATTGTTGTGCCCATTCACCAAAAACTCAGCCTCACCACGTTCAGTAATTCCCAACTTGGTCACTAAGTTTTCCAAAAACCTGTAGTGGAGTCACTGGGACATACATCTAGATTCAGGGGATGCATTTGGTTGAATACCTGATTTTTTTGTATCCTGTTTTATTCTCCATCGACTCGATTTAAAGATCTACTCGCTTCAAAACTAACATTTCGTATTTCAGAAAATATTGCATTGATGTCACCACAGGTTTTTGGAAAACATACAGTGGCCGAGTTGGGAGTTACCGAATACTGAAGAAGGTATTTTTGTGAATGTCTTGTCGAAAAGTCCTACTCCTAGGAATAATATTAAAATCTACATGCAGTGCTAATGACTGATCGATACCTTTCTGACTGCGTATTTGGGATCGTCAGGTAGAACCAGAATGATTTTCCCATCCCAGAACTCTGCTACCACCCGCTCTTTCTTCCAGCCCTGGGGACCAGAAGAAAACCTTGATTATCAAGACTGAGAGCGGTTAGTTCTTCTGCTGAATAATTAGTGGGTTTAGCGAAGATACGTGAATAATAACAAACAACGACACAAAAGCTACTGAAAGACAAACATGCTTATGCCAACTTGTGCATATCAGTGGAAGGAATGCAATGCCTTCGCTGTACATACCACAAACTTAACGCTGTCCAGGAAGCGTTGGTGGAACTGGGTATGCTGGACATTGTCTTCCAGGCTGTCTGCACTATAGATCATCCCACAAGACACACAAGTGATGGCCCCAAACTGCTTCTGACCTGCATCCTAACAGCACACAGGACAGACCACAGAGCATTAGCTGAGCTTACACGTGACAGGGGAGAGAACAGTCATCATCACATCAATCTGTTTAAAAAAAGGATTTCCTTACAATGATAAGCTGATCATCAGACTCTGTCTGTTTATTGGTCTCTCTCTTCTTCCTGGCACCTCTCTCCATGACAGCAGACGGGTGGCCGGGGGCAGAGGGGGTGCTGCAGATCACTGGAGAGGTCAGAGCTGCTTTCTGGGGCCTTAAGGTAAAAAGATGAGGAATTAAACAAGTCCTGTGTTTTGAACTAGCCTTAGCTTATTATCCAAAGGCAGATGCCATTGCAGTGGCCAATGACATGCATTCTGCACACTCCACATTTCAACACCATATGAAATTTAGGGTAAACAAATTTTTGAGCTACAAAAATAATAGTTAAGATGAACATAAAGTTGTCACCTGAGTACAGAAAAAAAATTGTGCAACAGGGTTTAAAAAATTCCAAAGCGCCATGCACCAAAAGTACCAGGTACGGTAACGTAAAATATTTGTTCGATCCACATCCACTTTCCACTCTAAATTGCTTCAAAATTCCCACAAAAAGTACTCCTGGAAAGTCCTTTCAACATCTATTAATATGAATGTTGTTAAAATGCTGTCAATTTCACTTCATCAAAAAATTATATAATATAATATAAATTAATAATTTATACCGTTGTTATAAAATCAAATAGCATACAATTCAAGTCATGATATTCATATTTCGTCATCTTCTGCAAAGTTGTGGGTTGGGGTCTTGAAGTTGCTGTTTGTTCACTTATTTCAGGTTTAGGAATTATGACAATATGCACACACGTCATGTATACAGCTGTTTAATGTAAGCACAATTTAAATGAGCATTTCTGTACTCTGCAATAAAATTGGTATCAGGGCATCCATCAGAACCAGCGCAGCTGCCTTCAATCACCCATATGAAGGTCATATTTTCCACACGCAAGTTGTCTGGCAAAGTAACACTTATGAATCCTTACCACAAGTTTGCCAGTCTTCTGTCTTCTGACTTCGAAGGGCTACATTGTTTTTTACTAGTGGAAAATACGGCGTATGAATTTTAGTCAACAAACATTGACCGACAATGCTGGTTTGACATGGTGGATCCTTTTTCCGGTAAAATTTTATTGTGCAGGAAATAGCAGTAGAAATTAATGCCATTTCACATAGTTGTTTTGTACAGATCAGAGAAGAACATTACAATGAGCCTAACAGGGTTGTGAAAGTGCATATTAAGTGTGATGTGCCTTTCCTACAATAATGAACACATCATTGCCTTGTGAGAAATGTAAGTACTTACTGATCAATATTAACCTCACAGGGTAGCTTTTGTGCCCTGTATGTTTGCACTATAGATACTATATATCAACTAAATATACACACCCTTGTAGTTGTCTTTAAATTTGGATAGCAGGTAAATTAAGCTAAAGAAATATACGGTACATACACAAATCTTTTTGCCTACCTTTTTAAAGCAGATCCAAATATTGGATACACATCTGAGGACTCTACAGGGTTGGCTTCTGATTCTATAAAGAGAAAATAAAGACCTGTTTAATTTTAAGTTAAAACATTAATGCTAATTGACCAATGATACACAACAAACCTTTGACTTGCCCTCTCATGTTTATTGGGCTAAGATCACCGAGATCAAACATAGGAACAGAGCCTGTGTCTGTGATAAAGTCCTCCTTAAATCAGAGAAAGAACAATAAATATTTGTGAATACTGATCCTAGCTTATGACTTTCCCAATAGATTCAGAGAACCCTACACTGTTTTAGGGTAATGAATGTACAGCTCACCTGGGTGTTTCTTTCTGGGGATGTTAGGCATGCGGGAGATCTGTTCAACACAATCCTGAGCTCCTTGATCATCTTGTATTTCTTTAATGTGACTCTGGGTGACAGGGCCTCTGCTGACTCTAAAGGCACAGCATGGATAGTTGGTGAAGATTTGGGCTGTTCTTGCGGTTTCTTCTCCACAGCAGAAAACGTCTGTTCGGTGGGGCCTCTTTGCGTTTGTTTTTTCTTTGCGTCGAATGTAGGCGCCAAGACCTTTGCCTTATCAAAACTCATTGCTGGCTTTTTAGACTTTGGGGCAGACTTTTTATACATAGAGGCTGGCGTTTTACCTGTGCTGAAAAATGCAGCGCCGACAAAAAGTTTTGGCTTGGGCTTAGACTTTAACCCGCTGAAGGTAAAGGTGATGCCTTTTTTGGGCTCAATTTGCTTTGTGCTCACGGGTGCATTGTGCTTCGTCAGATGTGATTTAGAGTTGTCTTTTCCTTTAATGCCAGTCTTTATTTTGTGTACACGGACCAATTTTTTGGCTTTGGTACTTTTCATCATCATCACCCGCTTCTTCTCAGCGGATGTGGGCATTCCGTACGGATCTACAATGGTCAGTCTTTCAGGGGATTTGGTCTCATTCAGCATCTTCCTCTCCAAGGGTGTCAGGTATAAAGGTTTACGTTTCGCATAAAAGGACCCGGTTAACACAGCAGGACTGAATGGAGAGGTTCTCATCTTCATGGGAGAAGGGCAGTTCTCCTTCTCCTGACTTCTGGCTGACATCTTTTTTAATGGAGACTGTGGCATCCGAGCTGATCTTCTCAGTGGAGATACCGCAGCTGTGACAGGCCTTTTGGCTGAGTGACTAAATGTTTTGTAAAACAAAAAAAGGTGTTACTTAAGGTTATATGCATGTTTGAGCAAACTGATTTAATGACAGACATCGTATCACTTGCCTATCAGAATCAACTGAAGAGTGCTTTCTCTTTCTTGTAGAAGTGGGCATCATATTTGTACTGTAACTTCACTGGAGGTATATGTAGAATCATTCATCTAGTACTGCAGCTGCTTTATGTCCAAAGAGAGAATCGTCACATTAGGTCATTTAAGCGCGCACGCACACACGCACATACACACACACACAACCATATGATTAAAAATACGTTGATGGATATCAATGCAAACATAATGGTCACATTTCAAAATTGAAAAGTATACGTTTATCTTGACGTAAAATATGGAAGAAAAATATTGGCGGGATCATGAGAGTCAGCTACACTTCGTTAGCCGGCTAGTTCACCTTAAACGATACTCTTAAGAATTTCCTTGGTATGACAAAATTAACAATCCAATAATGTTCTCTAAAACGTAGTTATTTAAATGTTTTAGTTAGGCGCTCTGTGGCTCTAGGGGACTAGCTTACACTCAGGATTATTGCGAACTAACGTTGAGCGAAAAGCAGTCATTGACTTTGTGTATCGTTCTAAACAGATGACACGCAAAACAAAACATTATGCTAGATATTTAAACGGGCTAGAACATTAGTTATATCAAATATATTTTTGCACAAGTAAATACCCAATTAAACGTTACCCGCAAAATTGTAAAGTACCTGACTATTAGCGCGCCACAACAACATCCAGCGCCTTGTTTCCCCGCGATTCTTCTGCAGACTAAAGATTCCACTTTTGAATAGCGCGCGGCGCGCCACTGAAACACAACACGGAAATAGTTTTATGCGACAATAATGACTTCCGGGTCAACTTACAACTTCCGGCATTCATTTACTGTTTTGATTTCGTTTAGATAAATTTTGTTATTTTTTGCAGGTGTATGAAGTATTCAAGTCGTATTCATTCTCACTATATATAGATAGATATATATACGTTAAAATAGTTGCTTATATTTATACAAGATGGTATTTTATTTCACGAGTGCAGGTGAGTAGCCAATTAATATTTCCCACATGGAGGCTGTTGCTTTGAAAGAAGGTGCAGTATCTGTACAGTAAATGTAGTTAATTTGATAGCTTCGTTTTTGCTTGTTTACTCTTACTGTAACTACTAGGGCCCAAAACAAAACGGCACATACAAGACAGTCATCGTTCAACAGTCCCTGTTAGCTAGCCCCGCTAGATAAGCCTCTGGAAAGTATTTTGTGTTATTAGCTGTCCCGCTAGCTACAATCTGACCACGTTTGGTTTCTTATTAGCTACTGTATAAACCGTTCTTGCGGTTTACTGTAGAAGTAACCATTAGTGTTTGTTGTCATTCTGGCAAAAAATATAGCTATTCAACCACACAGACCTTTGATTAACTAGATAGGTTACATACTGTAAAGTAATAATCATACTTTTAGGATGGCCTATTTGTTTTGATATCCTGGAAATTGACAGTTCTGTTAAAAATATTCTATAGGTGGTAGTGATTTTCAACAAATAAGCTTTCATATTTCTTGTTTAATTAGCGTGGAAACATAATTGATTCACGTCAATTTCGCCATATGCTCCATGAATGGCGCAGAAGTTAAAACTTATGAGAGGCATGCATATTCTGCGAAGCACAATGGTGTTTAAACGTTCTGAAATAAAAATAAAATGAATGCAACCATATAAATGCAACAGCGACATTCCACTCTAAAACACAGCTTTGAGGACCAAAATGACTGCAGGTGACTGCCAACATTCTTGCATCATAAATAATTACCATAGTTATTTGTAGACCTGTCAGTCCCAATTTACCCATTAAACATTTCGATTGATGCTCCTGGGGTGTGAATAGCTTTGTTTAGTTAGTTAAAGAATTTCTTTCACATTTCCTGTGTCTTTCATTTTACAGTTGTTACTCCCCCTTACACTATCTACATGGGGAAAGACAAATATGAAAGTAAGTAGCAAGCTGGTTCATTAAGTTTGTATTCCACATAACAATCTATTGTAAATGTTATTTGCAGCAATACATTTGATTACCCAGCTAACTATAACTGTCTGCTTATTTCACACTTAGATGAAGATCTCATCAAATATGGATGGCCTGAAGATATTTGGTGAGAAAAGCATATATCCATGTTCTTGTAACTGAGACCATTCATTTGTTTTTAGGATTTTATTATGAATGAGTGTGACACTTAAACAGATATTACTCTGTTGTAATGTATATATCCACCAGGTGGCTGTATAGGCCTCAGAACTCTGAGTCAGTTTTGTTCCAGTTACGATATTTATTCCAATTATGTGTTTCTTCCCTAGCGATGCAAGCTGTCAATAAAATATGATTAATAATACTAAAACCGTCATAACTTTATAAGAATAACACTGGTAAGAAATTAATATATATAAATATATATATAGCATGTACATGGGATGTTTGAGCAGCAAATGTTTAGCAGGGTTCTCATTTACAGCAACAACCTGGGGAGAAGTGGGGTGAGAGGGAATGAATGAGCCAATTGAAAGCTGGGGATGATTAGGTTGCTATGATGGTGTTAAGGCCAGATTGGAAATCTTTGCAGGACACCAGGGTTAACACCAATACTCTTACGAATAGTGCCATGGGATCTTTAGTGACCAAAGGGTCAGGACACCCCTTTAACGTCCCATCCGAAAAGACGGTACCCTACCCAGGCAAGATGTCCTCATCACTGATTTGGGGCATTGGGAATGATCTTTAGACCAGAGGGAAGGGTGCCCCCTACTGGCCCTCCAACAAAACTTCCAGCAGCATTGGGCTCCCATTTAACCCTGGTTGTCCAACCCTGCTTAGCTTTAGAAGCAAACCAGCAGTGGAATACAGGGCGCTATGCTGCCTGTATGCCTGTAATCCTAAACCACATTGTGCATCTGGAGAGTGTGTGTGTCATTAATAATTTTAGATTGTCCCTTATTGCTTTTAGTATTGTATCATAATTATGTCCACAGGTTCCATGTTGATAAACTCTCTTCTGCGCATGTGTACCTGAGAATGCCTAAGGGATTGACAATTGAGGATATTCCCAAAGAAGTGTTGATTGACTGTGCACAGCTTGTAAAAAACAACAGCATCCAAGGTAATACATTGAGTGGCCTGGTGAGTTAGAATAAAATTAGAATAGTAAATACAATGTCAGAAACATCTATAGGAAATTTTGTGATAGCCTTTTGACTCCTATGACTAACTCTTACCAGGTTGTAAAATGAACAACATCAACGTTGTCTACACACCCTGGGCCAACCTGAAGAAAACAGGAGACATGGATGTAGGCCAAATTGGTTTTTATCGACACAAGGAGGTCAGTGAGATCTTGTCATAATGTGTCTGTTATTTTACTCTTATGTCTCATTGTTTATTATTTTGCTATTATTTTCTATTATAATTTGGTCATTTGTGCAAGAATGGACATTTCGATTTGTTCGTCTACCCATTTATAGGTGAAGATCGTGACAGTAGAGAAGAAAGTGAATGAGATTGTGAACAGGTTGGAGAAAACAAAAGACGAGCAATATCCAGATCTGGCAGCTGAGAAGGAGTCAAGAGACAGGGAGGAAAGAAACAAGAAAAAGGCCCAGATACAAGATTTAAAAAAGAAAGAGAAAGATGACATGAAACAGAAAAGAGAGCTGGAGGAGCTCAAGTAAGTTCTCTTAACTTTCCTGCCTCACCAACTCTCTTGCATTCTGCTAATCATTCACTTGAATAATATAAATGCACTTGTCCCTAAACAGAAGTTATTCTTCGCTGATGACTAGTGACAACATGACGACCAATGAGGTGAGTTGATTAACATAATCCTAACATAATCTCTTTCTTTCAGGAGTAGATGGGCTGTTATGCCTTCGCCACACTGAGAATTTATGAATTCTATCTTAAATAGAGCTATACGGTGCCTGGCAACAGAGATGAAGCATCTCTATCCATAGAGTTAACATGTGTTTTAATTGTCAAAACGTAGTTAATTTCCTGTTTGAGTGAGCAACCATAGAACCATGTCGACATTGGATGTGCTTCTGAAGACATATCTTTGTATCAAATGTCCAGAGTCCACTGACTTAATGTAAAAGTACAATATGGGACTGAATGGCTTAGTGTGGCTGTGGCATCGATTGGATATCTAAACAATGATAATGTCTTACATGGATAATGGTATGTTTTTCAGGAGGGAAATGATTCAGATGACTTCATGTAAAAAGTACATTATGGGACTTTAGACTGACGTCATCCCCGGCTGCAAGTAAATATTGTTGGGTTGCTCCTTCACTGTTAAACTGGACAATGGTTAAACGGTGTATAGAGCAAAATACTTTGTACTGTATTTTTGGAAATGTACTTGTGCCACTTATGCACAATGTCCGGACTAACTTGGAACAGCTTGGTTTCCATGCCCTTTTGGATGTCAAAGGTCAATGTTCTCAGTGGTGGAGTCATGAACTGTATGTCCTCTGACTAACAAGAGGGTAACAGCAACCTCATATGTCCACGTGTTGTGATTATATGCTCTAATTGAGTATAATTGCATGTTGACCTAATGATATGAATGAATACATGTTATGATCATTGTACCAGTATGACTAGCTATGGGTAATTATAGATACACCTAACATCTCATTATTATCATTTAGCTGGTCAATGCCGCAGACAGTGTCCAGTCCATACTGTAGCATATGATTTGTGGCCTCATGAGACAATGCATAAAGTTATATCTTTGATGTTGCTTTGTAATAACAAAGATTGTTGACCAAATGAATAAAAATTCCCTGGTTTACCCATACAAAGTTCTGTTGATATTTTTAATTTAACTACCCAGACAGTATGTAATTCCAATTGGTTAATGTTGTTTGGTAAATAAAATAAAATCTTTGAATGGTTTGAATGTCTTGGGTATATGACATTTTCTACTTGATGACTATACTAAATGCTTTCTGTCAGGGTATTTGTTTCTCGTTACTGCCAAGCAGCATATAATACTGCATCCTAAAGCTGGCTAGCACCCGAACCTTTGCAGGGTTTGTCCTTCTCAGTCCAAATAGGTTGACTGGAGCCCTTTTAGTACAAAATTGGTTGTGCCTGGAAAAATATTTTGCCTGGCAACTTTAAAGATGCAGTCTGCGATTTTTCCAATTAACACAAGGTTTTAAATCTACAATTTGGCATGAATGTTCAGCTCTGGAAAGAAATGAAGAGACCACTGCAAAATCATCGCTGTCTATTCGATGGATAGGTTTGGGTAAAATAAAAAATATAAAAAAATTCAAACTACAGAAAACATTTTCCAAATTCTAAATAAAAATATTGTCATTCAAAAAATGTATTTGCAGAAAATGACAACTGACAAAAATAACTGACCTCAAATAATGCAACGAAAACAAGCTCAGGTTCAGTTTTAAACAAAACAATACTAATATGTTAACTTAGGAAGAGTTCATAAATTAATATTTGGTTGAATAATAATATTTGTATAATAATAATAATAATAATTGGCTTTCATGCATCTTTGCATGCTTGCCATTTGTCTTTCACGTTGATATTAGGTGATTTTATGCCTAACACGTCTGACACAAAAATGTTTAAGCAGCTCGAAGTTGTTTGATGGCTTATGTCCATCCATCTTCCTCTTGATCACATCCCAGAGGTTTTCAATGGGGTTGATACACCTCAGCCATAAAATTCCAAGTTTATATCATGATGTTTTGATGACATGGAGCACAAATCATAGTGACATAGTACACAATTTTTCAACCCTTTTAGTTCAATAGCCCCACTTTTGCAATCATTGACCAAAATCATGGACTGCATCATTAATAGTAATGTAGAGAAATGTTGTTCTCTGCATATTTCTGTCCTGTACTAAAGTTTCAAGACAGCTATTTGTAGCTACATTGTAATATTATAGGTTATGTCAAAATGGTAGGTGTTAATTGTAGCTGCAGAACCCTTGTGGAGAACAACCTAACATTCAAACGGTGTTGGCAAATCGAATTGCTGAAGCAAGAAGTTTAAATAGCCAAGCAAGAGAATAGATACAAATATGTATTTTTTATATTTTTTGTCATAACATTTCCACTTGACAGATGTAGTAAACTCCAAAGTATTTGGGCAGTGACCTGTTCTTTTGGCTCTGTAATCAACCACTTATGGCACAGTGACTGATTTATTTTGCTAAAGCCTTTGTCAATGATCTTATCTTTTTCAAAACACTCAGCAACATAGACTTAGATTCGGTTCTTAAGAATTTCTATTGAGGTAACAATAATTGTGACATTTGTTTAAGTAAACTTGTAATTTCTAAGTTACGAATTTGAGATTGCAAATAAACTTCATATGTTTTTGAAAAGGATTCATCCACTGCAAAGTATAAAGTATGTATGGGCTTTGAACGGCAGTGAGAGTTGAAGGTCAGAAACAACTGACCAAGGTTGGGGAGTCTTTACAAAAGTGATGTTTGAACACATACCTTGTGATCATCTTTGTTCAAAGGAAGAAAAAGCTTCCCCACAAAACTCAAATTTCACCCTTATCATGGCCAAAGGCAAGATAGAAATGTAATAAATAGCTAATTTCAACAATATGGCCTTGAAATCAAGTGAAAACCTTTTTCTGTCCAAGTGTCATTTTGAATGTGTACCTCCTAAATGTAAGGTTATTTCAGATTTGGACCACTAGATGGCGTATTCCTACTGCATGTCTCATATAGAGCAATCTAGTCACTGAATCACACTGTACAGTTATAATATATACGTTTTGGTCGCCGACATGGTAAATTGTATTTTTTCAGTCACTGACTGATCAATAACCAGATGAGATATCAGCTACAGATTTGTTTAGTCAATCTACCCTTTCGATATTATTTTATGGGGACACAAGCCTAGAGTGTGGGGAAAATGACCCCAGGTTTGCATGCACTTGCTATAGGACTATGTGCTCCTCATGTACTGCGGCTCTTAGCAGTCAGTCATCTCTCCAAACAAGACTGCTCACCAGATCGAGCCATCTCTAAAAACATAACTTAATAACTGCACTATACTGCACTAATACTAAGCTCTACCTAATGGTGCTCACAACCCATTGCATATATTTGAATGTCAACTTAGCATAGATTTTGTGTATTTTCTGTCTCTACTAGCAGCACCTTTAGACAATATTATGGATATGTGTAATGGATGTCCAACTTTTCCATGAATTAGGAGGTTGGGTTCATTTGAATGGGAAGATCGAAGAAAATTAGTGTCTGGTGTTACTTTTGAATTGTTTTGTTAGACTTTTTTTACTGCTGTTTAGTTTGTGTCTAGTGGCTTGAGCCTTTTCTTTGGAGAGTAAAACAGAGCAATTTTGTAGAGGAAAATGTTTTTTGTTTGTTTTACATTGATATTTTGTAAGTAAAGTAGTAAAACTAGGTACAGATCTTTTCACAAGTGTTTAGTTAAATATTTGAAAGGAAAAGAATAAAGATTCTGTGAAAGGACATATTTCTCATAAACATTTCTCATCTTTTTCTCTGTGACTTCCTGGATCTTTTAGGTCAAAAATGTAGGCCAAAATATTTCACAAATTTGAATTTACTCAAAAGAGTAAAATTAAGATGGGACATTCTAAAGAACTAGTCTAGATGTAGATGGCACACACTTATGGTGGCCGGGCATGACACTGTCTGAATATAAAAGAAAGCAGTTATTCTGCAGAGGAGGGCATTAGTAATGTTGGCAGGACTTATGGCCACGGTGGAAAGAATGACCTCTGAAGCCTGCCACCTTTGATGCACCTCTCGTCTGCATGCGGAGAACAGGTTTTTGTGTTTATTGGAAATATGCAGTCATCCCGTCCAGGAGCCAATGGCATGACCCTGCCAGAGCACAGATTAATCCCAGACAAATTCTCACAGAACTGAAGCACAGTGCAGCACTGGGGTGGAACTGTAACTTTCTAATGATGACCAGAGATAGCGTGGGAGCAAATTGTTGTTCATTTGATGCAGTACAGTACAATAGTGGCTCCTTGGCAAAACTTGATAGGGCTGGTGGTTTACCAGGAAGTGTATCGTATGGATAGAAATGGTATTTTGATGGGTCTAGCTCACCCAGTATTAACATGTATTCACATACTGTTTTTATTGAACACAAAGGTCCTAATCTCACTAAAGAAGCTGCCAACTCTTGGCCCTGTAGCCCAAGGTACAAGTCTTACTCTAAAAATGTCTTCTCTGTAGATGTATTTTAATCCATGAAATGCTATATCTAGGCAGTCATGTCCTTTCCTGTTTAGAGAGGAGGAACATTTCCCTAACTGTGGCTGGGGAGATCACAGTGGCTTGGGTCTGCTCTGCTTAACCCTGTGCCGATCATAACATCTGCATGTGGCTGAGAGGGCCGAGGCGGGAACTGGGTGGACCACACACTGCCATGTATTCTGGTTGTTGGGGGGCAGACTTTGCAGTACTGCTGACTGACCAATTGACAGACCAACCACACAAACAAAAGGGATGTACTGTTCTGCTCTGCTGTAGTCCCTGTGTCCAGCCCAACCGTCTGGAGCCTCCAACGAAAGCAAACAAGACTGTAAAATACGGAAGGGGTGTGGAATCGGTTCAGAACTGTCTCTGTTGTAAAATAATATGGCATGCACATGCGGGTGATTGAATATTTCCGGCACTCATGCAGAGATAAAAAGGACACCCAACAACAAGAATGACAGATTCTCCACTGACTATTTCTTTCTTGAATCTTACCAGGTGGGCGTGAAGGTCAGAACTCAGACACAATGTGAATTACTGTAACTGAGTGTCATTTGTTTTATTCCAGTGGATATTTCACGTTGTGTGCATGTCAGCGATCATATGTCAATATATATATATATTTTTATATTCTTTGTAATATCTTGATATGTATAGATTCCTAAATACTTTCTAAGCAAAATTGCTATAAAACTAAACTTATTGTTCGCTCTAGCATCCATGATTCTGTCAATTTTAAATCTTATACGACCATATCTGGGCGTCAGGTTTCAAAACATTAGAGTAATCCACCGGGAAAATCTGCCGGGAGGGATGCCGGCAGACTTCCCTGTGGATTTACTGTCAGCATATTTCACCCCACAGTCACCTAGACCCAGCAGCATAACACAGCTGTCTTTAATCTTTGCACAGGCGAGATGCCCCACCCACTTTTACATGACAAAAACAAGTACTTTAGGTTCAGACTTTTCTGAACCAAAGTAAATTTATCCTAAATAAAGTGCAGTTATTTGATGGGAGACAATACGTTAATGTTTTCCATCTTCCAATACTTCGATCTGCCAAGCTTATAATGAGAAACACACCGTCATTTCTGCAGACTTTGTTCGGAGCCACTCCAGATCAAAGTTAGCTCTTAAACCCATAGTACTAAATACTCCCTATGTGGAATAATTTATTCAGACATTCACACGTTTTGTGACAATTTCAGCAATTGATCTTCCGGGCGAGAATAATAAAATCTAATGTTTTGCAACAAGCCCCAGGATGATATATGATCATGCACGAGTGCATATTGCAATAATGACTGTTTGGTTTGGATGGTGTCACTGCACATCACATCTAGATCATGTGTGTAAGGAGTGAGTCCATGCCGCAGGAATTCACAGTGCATCCCAGACATGTGATTCCCCGCTTTCGTCCAAGATCACTTGGCTCATCTTCAATCTAGCTGCCTCCCAGCCAGACATTCTTCTGGCAGAACCTCTCACCGTATTTGGAACCGTGTAAAGCCAGAGAATATTGGGAAACAATCAAATGTTTAAAAAGTCTACGTTTAACAAGGATTGAAATGCATATACTTCTCCACAACAGTATCTCGGGCCTGCCTGGTGTGTTCCTTGTTCTTCATGATGCTCTCTGTGCTTTCAACAGACCTCTGAGACTATCACAGATCAGGTGCATTTATACGGAGACTTGATTACACTCAGGTGGATTCTATTTATCAACATTAGTCATTTAGGTCAACATTGGATCATTCAGAGATCCTCACTGAACTTCTGGAGAGAGTTTGCTGCACTGAAAGTAAAGGGGCTGAATTTTGCTTTCCCAATTTGTCAGTTTTTTATTTGTTACAAAAGTTTGAAATATCCAATAAATTTCGTTCCACTTCATGATTGTGTCCAACTTGTTGTTGATTCTTCACAAAAAAATACAGTTTCATATCTTTATGTTTGAAGCCTGAAATGTGGCAAAAGGTCGAAAAGTTAAAGGGGGCCAAAAATACTTTCGCAAGGCACTGTATACTGTGTTTGATACAGAACCAACATCAATGTATCCCCTTTCACTGTAGAGACAGTACATACATTGTACTATTTACTCCCACAGTACTTGTAAATTGTAAACAACCCAGTATTTTATTTAAAAGTAACTTTATTTAACCAGGTAAGAACATTGAGAACAGATTCTCATTTTAAATGGCGACATGGCCAAGATAAAAGCGTTGAGGTGCAGAAAACAAAGTTACACATACAATACAAGAAAAAGTACGGAGTCAAAATAATTGGTCACTAAACTTCATCAGGCCAGATCCCACCTCTCATTCTGGCTTATTTTGACAATTTATTGTTATTCAACTCAAACTTACAATAGCTCAAGGCTTAATGAGTGTTCATTCCACAAATGTTGTATGTCTGAACTGGTCAAATCTTTGTTTCTCACCTGACTGATCTTCAGCCGATCTGCCAGCACCACCTCTGTTGAAGAACTTTATTATTTCCATAGCTAGGTTTAGGAATTACAGTAGTACGCAAAAGTTTAGGAACCCCTGACAATTTCCATTATTTTTATTTATAAATAATTGGGTGTTTGGATCAGAAATTTTATTTTGATCTATCAAATAACTGAATGACACAGTACTATTTCGGTAGTGAAATGAGGTTTATTAGATGAACAGAAAATGTGCAAAATGCATCAAAACAAAATTAGACATGCCATTCAAACCTAAAAGGGTCATACTATGCTAACAGTGAAATACCTTTTGGTTTTTGATTCAGAAGATGAATAAGTAAAACCCAAACTTTTGAGAAAATTATTTTCATGCATGATGTCATATAGAGCCAAAATACAAAAAGTATGTTTAATTGTTAGTTTATTATTGTAGAATACATGTAAACCATGAAGAATACTGCATATTCACGTCTCCAGGTCTTGTGAACCAGTGTGACAATGTTAGGGGGACATAGAAATAGGTAAATAAAACATTTGCAGAAACGTTATTTTGTCATTTTCACTTACTACTTCTAGCCTGTAAGGTTTTATGAAAAAAACAGAGATGCCAAGATGTACGCAACTTTCAGACTCGATGTCTCCAGGAGTCATCAACCAACATTGACAAAGCACCTCACATTACTTGCAACAGAACTCCCTCTTTCAGACGGTACCACACATTTGTTTCTAGCATGTATGTGAGGAATGACGCTTTGATGCTCTTAAGCGTCAATCGACTTTGAATGTGACTGCCTAGGTTGCCTATGCCTAGAACAGAAAGCTTTGTGTACTGTCAAGGTTAAGCACAAGAAGTGCAAGAAAAAGCATCTTGAAAATCTACTCAAGGTCAACGCTAGCAGTAGCATTAGCATGACTATTGTTTCCCACTAAATGGTACACAAACATGAGGACAAAAGCTGAGAATGAAATGGTTATGTTTCACACAGATTTCAACTTATCATGAGTGACATGTCCAGAGGAAGTGTGTGAAATTGTCTTGAAACTATTGTTATGTATTCAAGCCGTCTTTTTAACAAACTTTACAAGTGGAAGTCCCCAGTTATTCTCTTGTTTGCTGAGTGTCTGCCTCACATAGTTTGGGTCTACTCACAATACTCAAAGTTTACACAATAATAATTTAGAGTTTCTATCCATCACTCGTAATATTCCAGGGAAATATGCAGCTGTCGGAACAGTTCCTGACATCCTTACCCATACTTCTGCGGCTCCATCTGGATACCGTTACCCCGCATTGCCAGTCATGTCCTGCCCCTTACTAAGGTCTCCCAACAAGGTGACCACAGATGATGAACTCAGCAGAAAATGCCTGGGAGTGAAGGGGCGGGTGAGTTCCAGACCCCAACATCCACCTCACTTTTTCACTCTGCCAAAACTGCTCTGAGGTAGAGTACTGTCTGATTGGGGTTCACACAGTGTTCACAAGTAAACATCTAGCAATCTAGGGTCAGGAATGGCCCCAACAAGAAGATATAACTAAGCTCTGACTGCTATGTAATGTAAGGTTCCTTTTGTCGTGGTTGTGTTGTCATGTTTACCAGATTTCTGTTACATAACCTGCATGATGTGTACCCATGTGATTAAATTGTTATGTTTGTCTCTGAAGCTGAGGTCATATGGTATGCTGGAATTACATTTTTTTAAATTTGCTTGTCATAAGCATGACAATTTACAGCACTCCTCCCACAAACTCCAGATAGTTTTGACAATTTCTGGACTATTAAAGCTTTAACAGTCTTCACATAGTTCTTTCATGCATTTTCACAGCACATTATATGGTGGACTGGAATGCATGGCATGGTTTCATGTGACACCCTTCTATTGGAATCCTGTGCACCTCAATGGAATATGATTTTGTTTGGTTGATAAGTATTTATGCATTCGACCTGGCCAAGTGTCTGCATACCTTTGAAAAACTATTCTCTGGATGCAGCATCTACAGTACTTTCCAGCAGGGTTTGAAATGAATTAGGACTCTTGGGGGGTCCACTAAAATGTAATTATAAAAAATTCGGAAGATTAAATTGCTACACTATTTACTGTAGGAAATATTTAGAGGACACCCCTACTAATAGTGGAGGAGGGATAATGGTCTGGGGCTGTTTTTCATGCTTTGGGCTAGGCCCAGTGGTGTATGGAGAAGTGGGTATACGCTAGCGGGTAACCCCCCACCCTGGGAACAAAAACGTTATGGCACCTTATATATATCTAATTCCTGACATGACAAGGGGAATAACAGGTCATTCTGTCCTTGAGCAAGGCAGTTAAATAATCCAAGTGAACTGATTATGGCTGCACCATGCACCTTTAAGGGGTTTGTTCGAACGCAAAAGTAATGTTACATTACATGGAGTTTGTAAAAGAAATGGCCACTGGGTTGAATAATAATGATATCTGGGAAGACTGTACCTACTTGGTAGAAGTTTTACTATGTTTCAAAGTAGTCAATCCATAATCCGAACCAAAATCTTTATGGAAACGTTTGATATACCTTCGTCTAGGAAAGGGCCATGCACAGAGCATTTCAGTGGGATGTTATGGCTTTGATTATTTAGTTTGCCTACATGAATATATTAAGATATGAATGTGAGTCTTTTAACAATGACATTTAATATGATCTAGTCGTCTATTTGTTTGTTATTCTACAGTACATAGGCTATTGTATTATTTAAGTAATATGTTTCATATGATTTGGTTTTATTAAGATGTTTGACTCTATGTGTCATTGAGAAGTGGAGAAAGTGGCACAATTCAGCAAAACTAATTTGAACCTGAATTAATGGCCTGTATTTGACTGGGCTGGGCTTTAGTTGGCTGACATGTACTTGGCTGATCTAAGCTGGGCTGAGCTGGGGTCACCTGGCCTTTTTAACTGTACTCTATAGCGCAAAATATTGTTTAAATTAATTATTATGTTAAAACATTTGGCTATATTAAATACATTTTCACATTTTCATTGTCATACATGTTCACCAAGTCGATATGTGTACAATTTCCCCCAACATCTATGTTGTCATAAGTACAATTTACTCTTGAAAAAAGTTTTTTTTTCCACTTCATCTCTCCATGATTAGATTCCTAGCTAGCTTACCAAGCTCTCATGTACACACTAATTTACACTCCCATAAGTAACACTCTCATGAACAAATCTTTTAGAGCAGCGATTCAGTACACTCAGTTCATTGAAAAGACTACAGTAGTTCGCTCAGAATTCGCACATAACTGTTGTTAGCTCGCAGCACATTTGGCTTCAATACCCAGAAAGCTAGAAAGGAACGTAGACAAACATACTCTTCTAATTATTCTAATCATGATTTATGAAATTAGTAAATGCAAACCTCTACTGACAAAAGTGAAGTTAGAGGACTCAGACATGCTTAAACTGACTTTGTAGTTTAACAAATCTTTATGAAGTAAACAAATACTACCTTATCTACTCTCACCGGCCCCTTCATTAGGTACAGTATACCTTGCTGTATACACCGGCCCCATTTCTTCTTCAGAACTGTCTTAATTCTTAATGGCATAGATTCAACAAGATGCTGGAAACATTACTTCGAGATTTTGGTCCATATTGACATTATTGCGTCGTGCAGTTGCTGCAGATTTTTTTGCTGCACATCTATGTTGCGGAGCTCCCGTTCCACCACATCCCAATGATGCTCAATTTGGTGACTGTGGAGGCCATTTGAGTAGATGGAACTCATTGTCATGTTCAAGAAATCAATTTGAGATGATGTGAGCTTTGTGACATTATGAATTATCCTGCTAGAAGTAACCCGCAGAGCTGATATTACTTTGGGACGGACATTTACTGTGTTTATAAAGTATTTTCTGTTATTGTCTTAAAGTAATTGTCTGTCAAATAGAAAAAGTACTGGTGCCTAAATGCATTGACATGCTGCCCCATGATTGGCTGATAAGATAGTTGTGTTACCGAGCAGGTAAACAGGTGTACCTAATGAAGCGGCCGGTGAGTGTATAATACAGTATCTAATGACATTTGAAGCAAGTTATAGCATCTCATATTTTCTAGGAATTGTTGAAGAACACAAACAGAAATACCATAAAAAAGATTGCAGAGCGTGTGAGCTGTGTCATTCCAAACCAACGTGAGAGATTTTTCAAACCAAATATTTACACGAAAACATTTCACAAGAAAATTACAATGAAAATAGAACTACTCATTATGAGATTAAGCTGTTTAGGAGAATTAAATGTTAGAGTTTTTGAAGATGATCATCCTTGTTCACAGCTCATAACAATGCAAACAAAACATTTCGTTTTTCAAAGCATTAAATTACAGCAATGTTCTCCTGCAACTTGGAAAATAAGAAAGGACAATGTACATCTTTGGTCTCAGTGACGTCATTCATCTTGACACATTTATGTATTTTTAGTGTCATTGATCTCAAGGGCACATAATGCACCTTCATTACATTCTGATAAATAAGGGTTAACTTTCAGTATTTATTCAAATATATTTTGCTAAAATTAAATGTGCAAATACCCAGGTCAAATTAGAATGTAGTATATACAAACACAGTAAAATCAAAAATGTCAGCATGTCACTGCCAAAGATTACATGTTATCCATCTTATTTGTCCAATAGGCAGCTCTCCAAACATATGGTTTTAATAACTACTAAGACCCATATTGCTCTCTCTGTCATGAAAAGCAAACAATTACTGCAGATAATATTTTAATTTAGCTTTCCAATATAATTACAGTTTAAAATAACAAAACTGCCAGTACACATTGATAATCACTGAGAACATAGCTTTTTCTACAGCTCGAATAAACATATACACCTGTAAAAAGTTAAGCATGGCCACATTTTAATTCTGTAGTTTGAGTGAAAAGGGTCATACACTGCAAGTTTAGCTGGGGTGTAAATTAAATTCAGACATTACAGGTCTATGGACAGATAAAGTGAAATATCGAACCTCACGAGATAGAACATGCAAAAATGAAAAAATAGTGGAGTAAAGTGATCTTCAAACTCTGTAGCTACTTTAGAAGAATATATGGAAAAAGTTTGGATGATTCATTCAATATCAAGTAATACGCTGAAATTCTGTACTCGCTGTTTAAATAAAACTGAGCCATAGATCACAATTGTTCTTGGCTCTTAGATTACCTTCAGTATTAGAAACCAGGAAAGGACCAAGTCCACCAATCAGTGATGAAAGAAAATAAAACATGAACAACGTATATCATTATTTAACTTATTTGTGCCCCTGCTGGCAGAGTCTATATATTAAGACACTGCCCATTGGAGATTGAGAAGTGACAGAACACGCTCAAATTTAAATGGCTTTTCTTTTTGAATGCAGCCCAACTAGTTCAGTATTAACTGTTTCTTTTTTATGACAAACTGAGAACCAAAGCTGTCAGTGTGCTGTAATAAAAACTGATCACACAAAGCAAGTGAGTAACTGGTAAAAACAAAACACCGCCATTTAAGCCCAGACTCCCTGCTTTGTAACACTTGTTTCTAGCTCACACAGCTGGGGTTCTACAAATATTTTGTGAAGATTGTCTGTACAAAACTTCCCTGTCTGAGAAATCACTGCAATTTACAGTCCCCTTTAGTGCCATGTATGACTGCCTTATACCAACAGATTATATTCACTGTAAAACATGTAGTCTTCCTCATGATCAGAGTTAGTTATGCACAATAGCCGTACTGATGCACTGGCAAATACAAAGGGTTGTATGAGAGCATTAAATACAGTTGTGCTCATAAGTTTGCATACCCTGGCAGAAATTGTATCATTTCGGCACTGATTTCGACAGTATAACTGTTCATGCAAAATATCTGACTGTTATGGAAGGATAGTGCTCATATGTAGTAATTAATTATCACACAGTTGTTTGGCACCTTTGTAAACCATACTGAGAACAGAAAACACCCAAATGGCCCTGATTAAAATTTGACTTACAATTGAAAGTTTGGTATGGACACACAGGTTAAGATGGCAATTAAAGGTGAATTTACCACACCTGTGGCATTTTAAATTAGTGTCTGTGCAAAAAAAGGGAAAGAGTTTGTTACCTCTCACCTGGATGCACTGAGTAGGCTAGATACTAAGCCATAGGAAGTGGAAAAGAACTGTCAAAAGACCTGTGTAATAAAGTACTGGAACTGCATGAAGTTGGAAATGAATATTAAAAGATATCCTTCCAAATGCCAGTCAGTACTGTTCAATCACTTATTAAGAAGTAGAAGATTCTGGGATCTCTTGATACCAAGCCAAGGTCAGGTAGACCAAGAACGATGTCAGCCAAAACTGTCAGAAGAATTGTTCATTATACAAAGAAAAACACACAGGTAACCTCGGGAGACATACAGGCTGCTCTGGAAAAAGACACTGTGGTTGTTTCAAGCAGCACAATACAACAATACTTGAACAAAAATGAGCTGCATGGTCGAGTTGCCAGAAAGCAGCCAGTGCCAGTGCCACAAAAAAGCCCAGTTACAATATGGCCGACAACTCCTTGACATGCCTCACAGCTTGTGGCACACTGTAATGTGGAGTGATGAGACCAAAATGGAGCTTTATGATCACAACCATAAGCGCTATGTTTGGAGAAGGGTCAACAAGGACTTTGCTTGACCTAGAGGCACCACCTGTGAGAATTTGGGGCCACAGAAAACTATCACAAATGACTGCATGCTGTCATTGTTGCTAAAGGGGGCAATACACCGTATTGACAACTGAGGTTATGCAGACTTCTGAACAGGGGTAATTTCAATATTTTTTATTATGATGGTGCGATTCTGTTATGACCTACAGTTGAATATGAATCCCATGACAAAAAAAATGTTGCCTGCTCACTCATGTTTTATTTAAAAATAGTATCTATTGCTATTTCTCCCGTGGTATGCAATCTTCTGAGCACAAATATATGCTAATATATACATTACATTGCTGTTGCACTTGTGTTTGAGTTCAAACCTGAAATATGTATGCCTTGCAACCTTACAGCTCATATGTAATCTTCACCTCAATTAAAGAATGTTCCAGCGGTTCCAAATTCCAGTGATACATAGAAGTCCAAAGCAGACAGACTCTAATGATCCACAGTTGGCAAAGGGTACAAGACGAGATCAATACAACAGCAAAGTTAATGACTAATGGGTAATATTACCCTGATCTATTGGGTCTCTTTTTGACTAGTGCATTTTGTGTAGTTCCATATGTATGAATGTTTCAAAAACGATAATCCCCAAAATTATATTCCTTAAATTACAGGGAACCAAAATGTGACTGAAGCTACATTTCTGTCTGTTACCACACTGTATCGTTTCTTGTGTGAGTCAAACCAAGGCTATTATAAGTTATTATTTTTTGTAAGACTGAAAAGATTTGACGTTATTATTGATAAATTACAAAGTTGATAAGATGCTTCCAGTTGTGCAATGATAGATTGTCAAAAGTTGAATAGTCTTGGCAGAGGATATCAGCATGGTAATTCACTGATTCTGTTTCATGTTTCTGTTTTCACCCAGACATTTGAACATTACTTCATCATCAGCCAATGGATTGCTTGTTTCTATCTTCAACCATACACACCAGGTACCAATCACGTCATCAGTAGTATATTCAATTCCCTCTGTTTGTGGTTTCCTTGTTGGTCATTGTTTGATGTTACATGTATGTTTATGTAGCTGAGAGTTGATGTATCATTCGCTCTTTGACATTCACTTTGGATTTCACAGTATTTGGCTAGTTAAAATTTATTTTCAAAGCTTTTCTCTTGCCTCCGACTGCTCCATGCAACACGACTTTACAAATGGTCACATTAGTTTAAGCTTTTGAAGTTGTCATTTTAACTTGGATTTGCCAACGTGACTGAAGGTGTATTGCCCTATTTATGCATTCTCTTTGGTAAACAGTTATTCATTGGGGCATGTTCAAGAACCAAATAATTAGCTGGTGGCAGCCATTAAATCCACTTCTCTTGTAATTTGGCACCATGAGTCCCCTGTTGATTCCTGGTTGTGAATAACACTTTAAAACGTTAATAGGCGGTTAACTTTTACCTTCACAGAGACAGCTGTTTTATTAAGCACAGAAGTGAGAAAATATATGCGTGAAATGTATTCCACCTGGAGAATGAGACCTTGGCACTGGGTCCTGACTGAACATGTGGTGGAGGTTTTTCTGGGAAGCAAAACACTACGCACTCTCACATGGTACTTTGAATTGAAAATGTGAAAGAATATCCTTTCATTAAACATAGGATAATTTGTATTTATGAAAGTTTCACGGACTACACTCTGCAATATTTCGCACCCTCTCACCCCCATGTATTGTAGGCTTGCTCCGTGGGAGAATAGACAATTTGATATACATGAGAAATGGTCAACATACTTGTGCTACAGGCCTTTAGTACAATAACATAATGAGGTTTCCAGAAAAGACATAAAACCTATTAAGCCTCAACATTTAGCAACTCATTAATTAATGTGCTTTTTTACAGCCCAAGACATCGTAGCAGCACAGTATTTCAATGTCACATTAAATGGGCCGGCTAGTCAATGGAATGATAATGAGATTCAAATATGGCGGTTTTAAAATCTGGCACTTTTACCATTGTCGACAATCAACTGGCAGCTGACATCTCAGAACAGCGCTTGGTGTTGGTGCGTCACAGGAGCTCCAAGCTTAAACCTACAGATGATAAAACATTCCATTACTTATACTAGTCATACACATACAGCACTTCCCACTGCCTTTTCAGTGAAAACTCTACATTTATGTCTATTTTACTGTTTGCCTGGCTACCATTGGTGTTACGGTTCAGTTGTCAGCACGGCCAACTTCACAACATGGTGTGGTGGTGATGTGGACTACCTGCAGGCCTCAGGTCTGTCTGCCAGCTGTTGACACCCAGAGCCAGGGCCTTTTTTCCCCCATGCAGTCAGCAGACACAGAGGTTAACAGAGAGCAGCAGCCATGAGCTCATAAACAGGCCAAACAATTCCAAAGCTTATATTCCTGTGAGCAGCGGTCACATAAAGAGACCCAGACAATCAAAACCATGTAATTCAGTCACAATTATTACTCATTAGTCAACACAGGCTTGCAGTTGGGTAAGAAATAAAAAGTTATTGATGATGATCGAATAAAAAGGTGTAGGTCTCTTTATTGTGCTGACAATGACATCATACTTTTTTAGAATTTGACTTTTCATTTGGGATAAATTGCAGTTTTGTATAGTTCTTCCACTATAAGGGAACCACAAAACAATGAAATGGTGCTCAAAATAAATGTTAACCAATTTTGTCTTGATTATGTTTTTGTATTAATGGAATTAGCGCATCTGAGATTAAGTGTTATAGATGTGTCTTTGCTACAGATGGGCTTGTAAAATATGTGTGTCAGCATCTTTGACCACACCAATACACCTGGCGCCAATACAATAGATATTATATGGAGCAGTTATTCTCAGCAGATTTTATAGTGTGTTGTCTGTGCCAAACATTAACATGTAGCAGTATATCAACTAACCATCTAATAAAAAATGTAATTAAATGTTCCAGTGTAAAATATTTTTGCTAACAGTTAGTGGTTAGTTATGACAGCATTTAAAATGAAACATTTCATTTTTGGCTTATATTAAAACTACATCTATTAAAGCCATGGACCAGTTGTGGCGGCACAGATGACAATCTTTGTAAACTAGTGAGCATAATGTTGGCATTGCATTAACTGTTGGTTATATTGTTTCAGCCTAAATATGGTATTTTTTACGCTGCTGGAGGTCAGATAAATATGTTGGAGGTCAGATATGTGACTATAAAATATTAAAAAGAAGCACTTTTAGGGAGAATATTTAAACATCCAAACATTGCAATCAGACAAACCTTCCCAAATGTCAACAGTCTGCAGTCTGTTCATTGTTTTCAAGAAAATTGTGTTGCTTCAGGCTTTAAGCTATCTACTTATTTCATCTTTTATCCTTTGTAATTATGTTGTGGTGGAATTATAAAAATATGGGATTTAGGTACATATTCAGGTTGTTTATGTTTGTAACGTTCAGATCTCATGAGACTGAAGAGGTAGGAAACAAAGTCCATAGTAATGTTCCCTCTATTTGTTTTTGTTGCTGACCACAAATATCTGGTCCTGTGTTCAGAACATTTAATGTTGTTAGGGTTCGATGCAACATTTGGCCTGCAGTTACAATAAAAGAAGGCTGTTTTAGGTGGTAGCAAATAGGTTATTGTGAATATTTAAGCCTGTTTTGGGCCTACAAGAAAGCCCTATAAACAAAAATAATAGACCAAATCCTATAGCATGTTCACGTGCAAAAATCTCTGAATGTTTATTGACAATTAAAAGCCATTATGTGTAAACTAAATGAATGAAATGAAAAGCTAGTTCCATGTGAACATGCTATAGGAGAATCTGTTTTATTTACAGAATGTACTGTAATCAACCATCTCTACAAGATGCAACAACAGTAATTTAACCAATTAGTAATTTGAACTACAAATACAAAAGCAAAAAACAATCTTAAAATAAATAGGTACAGTATCAGGTACAATTATCCATTCTAGGTTCTACAATGTAAGTCCAATAGCTTTATGAATCATATTTCCTCCCAGGTGTAGCATACTAAATGCCAGGCGATTACACACGTAGTGTTCTACTAAAAGTCAGAGATGCTGTACTAGGGAGTAGGGTGCAAGTTCATACAAACTGTTGTCCAATGTAGTACATTACAGTTTTCAAAAGCCAATTGGAAATTAATACAAAAACAATATAAGCAAGCTAAATGAGAAGAACAGAACGGCCAGCAAATAAAAATAGAGAAAGTGCACTATTCGTCATTGGTCTTTCAGGCTAGCTAGCAGGTAAACAGATGGAAAATTGGCCTGATAACAGTTATATCATCGACATGGTTTCAGTCATAGAGATTACAGACCAGGCTAACAATAGCTAGGAAGCAGACTCCCGCACCATGTTTCTACAATGAATGCCTCGGCTAGGGAGGGAGATTCAAACTCATGCCACACATTGAAGTCAGTTGCAGACAAGCTGGGGAAACTATTTCATTGGATAGGTTGAGGGCCCTGAGGTGGCGTTTATTTTTTTGGAGCATAATATTTTATTAGTTATACATACTGTACATTTATAATACACCAGTTTACTACAGAGCAAATATATATAATAAACCTCATCATTATCGTTGTACTCCTGTATGTATCTCAAATTAATTTCTGAGTCTGTGTAATCTCCAACAGTGACTGGATGCATCTTACTGCAGCTCCCTTAGCTGAAAAACACGTAAAACAGTCCCAGGTTCATCATAGGTGTGTGTCTGAATATAAGGAAGCAGTAGATTTTTCCACTAAGCAAACAGTGTGAGCTATTTTACCATTGGATATTTTACAGCAGACAGAATGGAAACAGCATGATATAACATATAATGTCCAGTGCTACGAAGTATGATTGGGGCGCAAATGGCTCAGTGGTTAGGGAGTCATACTTGTAGTCGAAAGTTTGCCAGTTCGATTTCCGACTGAGCCAAATGTTGTTGTGTCCTTGGCAAAGACACTTCACCCTAATTGCTCTCAGGTCGTTGCTGTAAATAAGAAATAATATTCTGTAGCTTTAACATGTAGCCAATGGCAGGTGCTGTAAAGGGAAAGTAAAGTGTTTATATCTGTAGAGTGCAAGCTTTCTTATTTGAAGATTATTTTTAAGTGGCAGACATTTTCGAGGACGCTTGTTCTTAAATAATCTGCAAAACCACTTCTCTCTTATGCAAAACCACTTCTCTCTTATGCAAAACCACTTCTCTCTTATGCAAAACCACTTCTCTCTTATGCAAAACCACTTCTCTCTTATGCAAAACCACTTCTCTCTTATGCATGGTTCTGGACTGAGTAGAACTTTGACTCTCCTGGCCGCAAGATTAGAGCATTCTTCTACTCTCTCAATGTGAGTTAAAGGAAATGTATCATTGACTCTTCAAAGATCAAATATGTTGATGAATGGCAGAATCTGCTTGTACATGATGTCAGGATTTGAGGAAGTAAAAGGGTAGCATTTATTAAACGTCTATGCAATCCAGTTGCATATTTATAAGGAGGAAATAGTATTACAAAAAATAACATTGGTTTCAGATTTTTTCTTTTTACAATTATTTATGTTGTATATGCTGTTAAAATAAACAGGATATCACAAAACTGATAATGTGAATTGATTAATGTAAATTATGTTAACAATGGAAACAATGGAAAAAGAATACATAATGAACATGATGTATTTCATCTACACTTTCAAATTTTAGTTATATACAGCATAAAAACACGTCTTCCAAAGCCATAGCTTTTTAGTCTTTAAGGAAATGTTAAATTGCTTATACAGTACAGTATCATGTTATACAGTATACAGTACAGTATCATCTTATTGAGTATACAGTACAGTATCATGTTATACAGTATACAGTACAGTATCATCTTATAAAGTATACAGTACAGTATCATCTTATACAGTATACAGTACAGTATCATCTTATTGAGTATACAGTACAGTATCATGTTATACAGTATACAGTACAGTATCATCTTATAAAGTATACAGTACAGTATCATGTTATACAGTATACAGTACAGTATCATCTTATACAGTATACAGTACAGTATCATCTTATACAGTATACAGTACAGTATCATCTTATACAGTATACAGTACAGTATCATCCATATTTGTACATCTAAACAGACACTTTAGGTTCTTCAGCAATTTCATTCATCCCTCACCATACACTCTATTGCCAGCTTACTCTTCTCAGCATTGTCAGAATTCACAGAACCTGCTCTGAAACATAACAGATGCAACACAAACACATAAAATGGACCGTAGCTTACACACTTTATAAAAAACTTTTAAAGTGCTATCAAATTTAATTTGTCAATATTTCCCACATTTGTGTACAAAATCAATCATTACTTAATTGTACCCTCATGAAAGTGAATGGCATTGTAAACCTTGACCTTTATGGAACCTACATGAGGGTTTTGAAGTTCTAATAAGCAGTACATTGAGTACAGTATATGATACTGAACACTAGTAACACACGCATCTCTTTAAACACTCTTTCAACAGTCCATCTTTAATTGTGCAGTCTCATCTACACCCCTGACAATGCTTGTATAGATACATTTGAAGTCAGAAATCAACGTTAGCCAATGATTCAATCCTAGTAAAACTTCCCTGTCGTAGGTCAGTTGGAATCACCACTTAATTTTAAGAATGTGAAATGTCAGAATACTAGCAGAGAGAATGATTTTTGTCATCTTTTATATCTTTCATCACATTCCCAGTGGGTCATAAGTTTACATACACTCAATAAGTATTTGGTAGCGTTGCCTTAAAATTTTTCAAGTTGGGTCAAACTTTTCAGGTAGCCTTCCACAAGCTTCCCACAATATATTGGGTGAATTCTGGCCCATTCCACCTGACAAAACAGGTGTAAAATAGTTTGTAGACCTGCTTGCTCGCACATGCTTTTTCAGTTCTGCCCACAAGTTTTCCATAGGAATGAGGTCAGGACTTTGTGATGGCCACTCCACTACCTTGACTTTGTTGTCCTTAAGCCATTCTGTTACAACTTTGGAAGTATGCTTGGGGTCATTGTCCATTTGGAAGACCAGTTTGCGGAAAAAAAAGCTTTAAATTACTTACTGATGTCTTGAGATGTTGCTTCAATATATCCACATAATTTTCCTACCTCATGATGCCATCTATTTAGTGAAGTACACCAGTCCCTCTTGTAGCAAAGCACCCCCACAACATGATGCTGCCACCCCCATGCTTCACAGTTGGGATTGTGTTCTTTGGCTTGCAAGCCTCCCGCTTTTTCCTCCTAACATAATGATGGTAATTATGGCCAAACAGTTCCATTTTTGTTTCATCAGACCAGAGGATTTTTCTCCAAAAAGTATGATATTTGTCCCCATGTGCAGTTGCAAACCAGATCTGGCTTTTTAATTATGGTTGTGGAGCAGTTGATTCTTCCTTGCTGAGCTGTCTTTAAGGTTATGTTGATTTTGGACATCCACATGGTTACCTCAGTTGACTCAAATTATGTCAATTAGCCTTCTAAATTACATAATTTTCTGGAATTTTCCAAGCTGTTTAATAGCACAGTCATAGTGTAAACTTCTGACCCATTGGAATTGTGATATAGTGAATTATAAGTGGAATAATCTGTCTATAAACAACTGTTGAAGAAATACTACTGTCATGCACAAAGTAGTTGTCCTAACCAACCTTTTTTCTCGATTTTCTTCACTCCCAATTTGTCTTGTCCAATATTTCCCCCTAATCCTGTCACGTTGGCAGCTCTGCAACCCCCACATGACAGATGCGGGATGGTGAAGGGCGCTCACATGGTTCATCTTTAGTCAAATCATGCGTGGGATGATTGACAGTCACTATACCGCTATTGAATTTACAGGCGCCCAATCTGCACATGCTGAAGAGCAACGTGGGAAGGTAGATAATCTGATTTATATATCCTAAATCACAGACAGTGCTATGTCAATTTTCAAAGTCAAAGAAGTTAGAGACACCATAGTCAGGCTCGAACCAGTAGCTATCATGATGTAGTCTGTCCTGCAATGCAGCCACTTAACCCGGTATGCCACACGAACCTGACTTGCCAAAACTATAGTTTGTTAACATATGACATCTGTGGAGTGGTTGACAAATTTGTCTTAATGACTTCAACCTCAGTGTACATTATGTAAACTTCCGACATTCAACTGTACATGTCTATATGAATGTCCAATGAAAACAATGGAGTATAACATGGGGGAAGTTCAACATTGTACAATTTCATGCTCAGTTCATCCATCTTCTTCTATCACACCCCACCCCTTTGCTGGGCTACCAATAGCCCCATCACCACACTCAATGGGGGCTTGTCCGCTGTCCCTGTTCTCAGCTTTAGAAGCTTCTCAAGACACTGTGGATGGCAGACCTGTTGGTGGTCCTGTTTGCCCAGGGATTCCTGGGGGCCCGTGTGGGCCAACAGGCCCTGGCTTTCCTCTGGGGCCAGGAAGCCCTTGCACCCCCTTGAACCCTACATGGCCCTGTATTCCTGGGGGTCCTTGGGGCCCTGGTTCCCCATCTTTACCATTAGTACCCATGTCTCCCTTCTCTCCTTTTTCACCCCGAGGGCCTGGTTGACCCAGAGAACCTTTTGCCCCTTTGAGACCAGCTCCGCCTTTGGCCCCTGTTGGTCCTGGCTCCCCCTGTGCTCCCTTTGGCCCGACGGAGCCCTTCTCTCCCATGGGGCCACGGATCCCGGCAGGGCCTTTGTCTCCTTTACTTCCTGTTAGTCCAACTGTACCTTTGGCACCTCCTTCCCCTCTGTTCCCCTTTGGACCAGGTGGGCCAGGTGCACCTAAAATGGAAGAAGTAATGAGGTTAGCAATAGAAGTAAGCCACATGAGCACAGATGAAACAAGCCAATTAAGAGCACAGAGTAAAAGTGCATTTAGTGACAACATCCAAATACATCCCTGCCGTACCTTTGAGAATGGTAAAGTTCTGGATGAGCTGAGTGTGGTGCGTGTCAACAAGCTTCAGTTCCTCTGTGACCATGGAAAGGTTCCTGACATCCATGTCTAGACGGATGCTCAGCAACATGTACTGCTGCCTCAGGGTGTCGGACATGTGCATTAACAGCAGCACCGTGTTGTTCAGGTTCTGCAGGTCCTCCGTGTGACTGCCCAGCCTCGTCTGGCACGACGTGCTCTCAATGTTGATGTACTTGTACATGCTCTGCACATGGCTCACCGTGGCATTGATACTGGACGAGATCGTTTCAATCTCCATCTCGATGGAGTCCATACGGGCGTCTAGGGTGACGAACCTCTCGCCTGTCCGGTTCTGGTAGTACTTGGAGTGGTAGTGGAGGTCGTGCATGTTCTCCTCGTGCTCGTCCATGAAGGAGGTGACGTTGTCCAGCTGCATTTGCAGGTTCATCACCTGGATGGTGAGTTCGTGCACCATCTCAGAGCTCATGCTGATCCTCTGATGCGTGATGGAGATGCCGCTCTGGATGCTCCTCACAGTCTGAGTGGTGGTGCTGGAGTTGGACTTTAGAGCGCTTAAGACCCGGCTGTAGTTCTGCCAGTCTGCGGTCATCTTCTGCAGGACCAGCATCTCCTCATCGGTCTTCCTCTGCAGGGCATCCATCCACAAGGAGTTTAGGGCAACCGTGGTGTTGACCTGGTTCACAGTGGCTTTGAGGTCATAGTGGTCCTCAGAAAGAGTCTTCATACTCTCATCCGTCTCGGTGATGACCACTTTCCATCCATCCACCTGGTCCAAGTAGCGCTCCAGAGACTGGTTGATCAGCCGAATGGACAGGGAGTAGTTCTGCATGTCCCGGGTCATCCGGCCACTGGTGGCCTTCACGCTCTGCTGGGTCTGTGAGGCTTGGGCCAGGACCTGTTCTTGATTTAGGATCATCTTTTGGAGGTCCTCGAACTCCCTTTTCAGCCCGCCGATCTCCTCGCTGAAGTGGGCCACGTTGAAACAGTCCGAGCAGTTGCTGCTGGAACTCAGATCTGGGAATGGAGAGATGTACTGTTCATGTATCATTTAGTCCAACCCAGGTCATAATACTTTAAATGAAAATTCTGGTCAAACGTAGGTCAAGGCGTGTCAGTGCTATCATGAATGATGAGCCAACAGAGGCAGCTGAAACAGGTCATTGTTGAAGTCATAATAGACAAAACTCTGAGTTATATATCCTCAGGGAGTTGGTAACACACAACATTCAGGCCATGAAGCTTGAAGGGCCTATCCTTACTGAGTTTGACTCATTCAACCATACAGTTTCACGCAGTGGCTGACCTGTTTTAAACAGAGACAACTCTTTGCAAAATAAATATTTTGTGAACCTGCAGAAATGTCCAGTATGCTCTACTGGTCATTGTTTACTTCTGACTTCTGTGACAGCAACCACATTAGCAGGCCATAATTCCACAGCACACACTTCTTCTTAAAAAATCAGTTGTACTGCATACAATGACCATAAAGATCAATCTATCTTACTATTTGTTCACATAAGCAGGAATGTTCACATACCTTGAATGCTTTCCTGAACTTTGGTAATCTTCTTACGATAAAAGGATTCTTCTTCTGATAAGTTGTCAACCTTTCTAAACACTGATGAGACAAAATGTTTTATATACATTAGACTTATATATAGACATTGAGCAAAATTAACTACATGCAACATTAAGTTGCATGTAGACATTGATAATGACAATACCGAAATTGAGTTATAGAGCAACAAAAGTACTAGCTTGTTTTATAAATATATGAGCACAAAAAAAACAAGGTTAAGGAATCAGGATATCACCCTGAAACATTTTTTACAATAACAACAACAGTTAAATTGCTTATTGTTTTTACAACCTGTTAATTCCTCGTTAACCACAAAGTATTTCCCAAGAGAACTATACAAGTATTGCTTGTTGCATCTAATTTCTTATCCTTGATTGGGGATTAATAACATTTGTGCCATTGTTTGTTTGTACTCACAAATGATTCCATAAGCACTCTACCACCTGTTTCACAGCTGTTCAGTACATGTTGACATTACAATGGTACTGGTGGAATTCTGGTATTATAATCTGCTAGTTAAAGTTTCTGTAGGTTACGTATGCTGTCATAACAATAATAATTAGACATTTATCAAAAGTAATTTACAGTCATGCCTGCATACGTTTTACATAAAATACAAAGTGCTGCATGACATTGACCTTTCTGTATTTATTAATCCAAGTTATTAAGTCCTACTCGATGTTTGAGGAGATTTCCGGAGATATACATTTAACCCCTCTACGTTCTACAAGGTGAATAGCCGAAAAACAATTGTTTCCTATCTCTACAAAAGCTTAGCAGTTGATTAGGTAGTAGCTGTGCCAGTGGTGTAATGATAAGCAAGCAACAAAGCGCATACAATTATAATCTATGTAAAATATTTGAAATTTTAGTTTATGCTTCAAAACCAGCTTTTGATGAGGTTTTATAAAATCGGAATTCCATGACTGAGTATTACATCAGAATAAACTCCTGTAGTTAGAATGTTGAGGAATGATGGATCAGGTATTATTGGAAAATTCTATGGAAGTATGGAGGCTAAAAAACACCATATCTATGTGATCGCTTGTTAGAATATGCTATAAAGGCACCAACTTATCTGGAAGTGTTTCAACATATTGTAAACAATTTCATGTTGTTAAAATGCTGTCAGTTCCACTTTAAGTTTAATTGCCCCAATACTTGTGCTCACATACTGTAGAATGGAGGGGCTACAACACTTAAAATTATGTTCTTCCAAGTTGGTAAAACATGTTTAACAGGCAGAAATTAAAGGTGACAGTCTGTACTATTGCTCCATAATCTTTGAATGATATTTTTGGCCTTGATTGTAAAGCAAAAACAGAAATGATGACTTCAATGTCTTTTGTTTTTGTCATCTCCAGAGAAAATGTATTCCAATTTCTTTAGGATGCTTTCTTTTTTCTTTTGCTCTGTAATAATGGAGACACAGGATCCTTCTCTTTCATTCGTATCTCATTGTAGATGTAGGCGGTTGGCCAATGTAAAACATTGTGGAGCCAGGGATAAGTGGGCGCTACGCAACATCTAAATACACTAGGGCAAAACATTGTTGTCAAACAGAATGTACTGAGCCTGAATATGCAAAAAAAAACTATTTGTGAAGTGCTTCATTTCAAATGGCATCAATCCCGAATACTATTTGAAATATAATTATTTCAAACAGCATCATGCACAAATGCATATCATGGCTTTCAGGTCCTGAACTACTAGCAGTTAGATTTGGGTATGTAATTGTAGACAGAAATCAACATTTAAGGCCAAATCCATTTTCAGACAATTTACAATAGGAATATACTGTTGTGTTTATAGTGCTTTGTGTGGTTTTTCCTTTGTATTGCTGTGCCCTGTGTTGACATAATCTCAAGCAGACTCTGCTCCAGCCTATGAACTGCTGTGCCACTGAGATGCTGTTTTCTCAACCCTGTGAATCACTGCTAGAATTACACAATGGCTCCGGAGAGTTCTGAGCTGTTATTAAAAAAAGATTTATGGATTTGAATCACATCTGTAAGCGCCTCAAAATCTGTCAGTCAGGTAAGACGTAGCAAATTATTTAACCCTCATTTCTTTTGACGCAGAAACGCTGTCTGCTTAAACCAGATGACCCTGTCAGCTGTTATTGCACAATGCCTAGGTGAAGTTAAGTGAAGGATGAGAAAAGAGATCAAGTCCTGGATTGGTGAAGAATGCCAGATGATGTGAAGCTTAAAGTCTGTGCACACATTATAACTGCAAGTACACTAAATCTACAGGTACAGTCATTCACTCACAGAAAAAAAACATGAAAATACATTTTTCTGTTTCCTGGTAGCCATAATCCTTTAATAAAAGTACCAGATAGAAAAAAAATTCACATTTGTAAAAAACTAGTTTCTGAAAGATTCATGAACATCCCTGGCATAGTCATGTGGCATGGAGTGTAATCAAGGGCACATGGTGTAAACACGGTATTCATATGTAATATTATGGTTACTCACCTAGTGAAGACAACACTGCAACTGCAATGATGAGCAAGGCAAACAATCCATAGAGCACCTTGACAGCCAATTGTAACGACTGTGTCTTCTGACATTTCAGACATCCGCCTCGGGTTCTTCCTGCAATCAGGAAAGGGGCTCTAGTCTCTATTACAAAAGAATTAGCAGGTTCCAGAGCAGAGAGAAGCGGAAATACCTGTCTTAAACCTGACACTATGTAGAATGTGCTTGACTAATTTTGGACTAGCGGCCAACTTTGGTCAACAGAGTGAAACTGTGTGAAGTTTACATGGTGGTCAGATGAGGTACATGAGGATGGTTAAGGAAGGATATTCGAAACAGATGTGCGGTGCGTGCACGCAAACCAAGCTGATCACGTGTGCTGGAACTGTACACACACAGCTAAATGTGTACACAATATACTTTCAATTGTTATTTTCCTTATTTTGCTCATTGTTTAACATTGGTTGTGCAAGCTGTCATGCCTTACAGATACCGACAGTTTAAAGCCCAACATCTTGTTAGTTTCTTACTTGTCTAGAGGTACGGTATGACATTTCTGTGTGTTAGAGTATGGGCCATGTTTCTCACCTCTAAATGAAGGTATCGCTTCCTCCTCTCCAGTAAGATCCTCCTCTGTAAAACAGAGAACATTTGGAAACTTTTTGGGAAAAAATCTGACAACACATTAAATCTCAACTCATGGCATTCATTAACATAACCCAGCTTTCGATCAGCCTCCTTAATTCAACATCTTCCATCATGCAGGCATGCGATATTAGGCCTTCTAGGTTTGACACATTCTGGCGATCAGTAGAGGAGCATATGAAAATTCAGAAAATGGACATCTGTGTCCTTACCTTTAAAAAGCTGGTTCTCATATCCACAATAAATTTCTGAAAAACAGATGGAGATATTTTAAACGTGTGCTCACTGATTAAGGTCATTATGAAGTGTAAAGATATTTTTGGGGAAAATTTGATTAAAGTCAAACGTTTGATTAATGTGCTCATGAATCTCAAAATACAAGACAGAATTCAATAGTCCCCCCTGCCAGTTCTGCCAACCAAGACCATGACTGTGAGGTCATACTTGGCTGCCATTTTACAGAAACACAATTACGTACATTGGAAACGGAATTGTTTTTCTAGGGTTTTCCTTTATTTCTTACCACTATATTAATCACTTTCTAAGTGAAGTGGACTGGAATTAATAACTATCAGCTGTCAGATAAAGCTCCATTCCAGCACGAAATCAAATCAAAATTCCTATTTCTGATTGGCTGTGTTGATAGCTGGGTATAGAGGCATCAACTAGTTATACTTCTATTCAATAGAGACAAAAGATGAGCTTGAAACGACAAGCTTCAAACAAATAGGTTACACCTTCACACTGGAGCTGTGATTCATTATTGGCATATGGTGTTAGCCCTCACACTAAAGTATTTTTGCAGAGGTAGTCCTTCACAAAATCACCTAGTGCTTGTGCCTACTGCTCTCTAACTAAGGTAGCCCATACGTTAATCTAATATATAGCCATGTATATAACTTAAATGTCTAACATTGGCATATATGGTGGAAACATCATCACATATACCGCATTTACATATTTGTCAAAATGTGACATTCATTTCCACATTTGACATCCATATCTGCATTTACCAATGTTTTAATATAGATAATATGTATAATATCTCTCATAGCTTACAGCGCTAATGTGGCTATAGCTAATGCTTTCCATTGTGCTGAAGTAAACGGAGAGAGACGCGAGGAATATACTTAAACCAAACATGTTTTAATTCGCAAAAACACTGGCATAAACAAACACTTCCTTGTGGGGCAAAAATACAATAATCTACAGCGTATACTCACAGACATAAGGACAGGTGACAAGCACACAATACCTGACTGCATACAAACACTTACACAGGACTTATAGACACGACAAATGAGCTAAGTGAGGGCAGCTGTGATAATTATTCAAGGAGGATCAGGTGAACTTAGACACATGACATCAAGGGCGTAGGAGCAGGGGGGGATGGGGGACATGTCCCCCCCAGTGTTAGAGGTATTCAATGTGGTATACCCCAATAATAAGAACAATTTGCTAAAAATATATGGTACCCAATATCAAACTCACTCCTACACCCTAGCATGACAAAAACAGCAGGAAACCAACTAACAGCAATGCACACAGGGCAGAAACACCAAAATTGGACAGTTGAAGACTGTAAAAATGTTGCCTGGTCTGATGACTCTTGATTTCTGTTGAGACATTCAGATGGTAGAGTCAGAATTTGGGGTAAACAATGAGAACATGGATCCATCATGACTCGTTACCATTGTGCAGGCTGGTGGTGGTGGTGTAATGGTTTGGGGGATGTTTTCTTGGCACACTTTAGGCCCCTTAGTGCCAATTGGGCATCGTTTAAATCCCACGGCCTACCTGAGCATTGTTTCTGACCATGTCCATCCCTTTATGGCCACCTTGTACCCATCCTCTGACGGCTACTTCCAGCAGGATAATGCACCATGTCTCAAAGCTCGAATTTCATTTAAATTGGTTTCTTGAACATTAAAATTCACTGTACTAAAATGGACCCACAGTCACCAGATCTCAACCCAATAGAGCATCTTTGGGATGTGGTGGAACGGGAGCTTCGTGCCCTGGACGTGCATCCCACAAATCTCCATCAACTGCAAGATGCTATCCTATCAATATAGGCCAACATTTCTAAAGAAGGCTTTCAGCACCTTGTTGAAGCAATGCCACGTAGAATTAAGGCAGTTCTGAAGGCGAAAGGGGGTCAAACACAGTATTAGTATGGTGTTCCTAATAATCCTTCAGGTGAGTTTATTTCCCCATCTTGTAAATTAAAATATATGGTCATAACATAAATGTTATGGTTTTTCATATTTATGGCCATATATTACATTTCCATATGGGATGCCACATTTAAATATGTAATTAACATATATGGTCATATATTAAAATATTTGTTACCTTTTTTATACATACTGTATTTGGCCATATATGAGATTTCTGTACAGTAGAAGACACAGAAAAGCAGCTATTTGTCGAAGTCTTAGTCACCCTTTTCCATCAGTCTTTTTTCACTCATATTAAATACAGCTGATGATGTTGTTCTTTTCCAGCTCTGAGAACTTGACCTCTTGTGGGCTGTACTGTGTGCAGGGGCAGAGGAACACAGTGAACTCTGAGGTGAGGATGTTTATCTGCACTGCCTGTTGGAACAGCTGACATCAGGCCAGTTGAAGGCCAGGACTGAGTCTGAAATGCTGAGATGTGCAGACCAGAGAAGAGAAAAATAAGACGTCTGGAACAGGCCCAGCTGCCTGACGCAGGTCTCAGACTTTACATTACCAGTTAGCCATACAGGTGGCTCTCAGCTCAAATTAGGCCGCCCCTTCACGGCTCTCCCAGCTCTGGCAATGGAGGGAAGGAGTGGGTGGACCCTGCCCCTCTTGTCTGAAGCCATGCATTACTCTCCCTGGAAAACATGCCTCCAACGCCAATAAGGAACTCTAGCTCTTTATCCCACACAGACCAGACCGCCGCTAGCCTGCGGGGCCACAGCGGCACCAGCGAAATCATTTGTGTTTTTAAAATATAAATCAGGCACCATCCCAAGTGAGGGCTCTATGGCCAGTGGTCATTAAAACAGAAATGCTTTGTAAGTGATATACTGCACAAGTGGTTTGTAAGTATATGCAGAGCAAATATGAGCACAGGTGCTTTGGTAGGACATTTTCAACTGATACTAATAGAAAGAAATAACATTTCTAATTTTATCAGAGCTCAGTGATGTTTATGTCTGTAACGCCCTGCCCAGGGAGGGGTGGCGTTAACAGCAGACTGAGACAAGGACTCATAATATTCATAGTGTTTCTTTCTGTTTAGTACGCTAATGCATTACATTGTAGGTTTCTGTTACTGTCCCTTTAAGTTCGTGTGGCACCTCTCTCTAGTTTGGCAATGGCTAGGATAGGGGTTAGGTTAGACTGGTATCTTGTAGATCTGATGATTAATGATTATGTTCTGCCTTGTTCTATTAGTCAGTTAAGCTTTCTGTATTTAAATGCTGGCCAAACTAGAGAGAGGTGTCGGTAATTGATAATCTGTTCTTTGTGTGAAAGGCGGTCGGTGAGCTATACCGTTTTTAATGTAAGTTGTGAAAAGTGTGTTGTTGAAGTTTGGAAGTTTATGCTTATACTCTGTACTTATAAGTTAGCTGTCAGTGTCCCATGGCGCTGTGAGAGCATGGTAATATATATGGTATCGTTATGCACTCGCATTTACTTGTTCACCTGCAACTGCATTACATGTATGTTTTCCTGGATTGTCTACATTCAATACTGAAAACCACCATCCCTGCTCGGTTTCCCTCTCTGCACCACAACGAACCGTGACAATGCCAGGGAGAATATTTCATTGTAGACTGTTCAGCTGGAATCATTCTTGCAATTCCAAGCTAAGATCCCAAGTTAGGGAAAGGGACATTATATATCCAGCAGACTTTCCTGATTAGAGGGTCTGCAATGTTAAAATAAGAACTAAGTACCTAATAAAAACTTGCCTGGTAAAAACTAAGTTTACACTAAAAATATATTCACCCTACCTACATATTATTAGTTGTAATAACAGATAATGTGGAATGTGAATCTGATAGCATGTTCTCTGTTTGGACAGTATATATTTATAAAGCAGTGTCCGTGTAACCCTCTGACCACTGCAGTACTTTTAACAATTCCACTCAGGTTTTAGTGCCGTTTGTCTTCAAATATACTGTAGTTATCTCTTCAAACTTTAAACTAAAAATACTCTTAGGATTAAATGTTTACCCAAATACAACCAGCCTGCCTCAGTTACAACTATGAACCAGATTGGTAACATCAATAAAGCTGACTAGTAATGTAGTTGTCACACTATTTATAGTATCAGAGTTCTCATTATGTAAGAAAAGGCTCTTGAAAGCTCTAAGAGAGCTCCATACTGAAGAGCCCATGGAGATGGCCAACAGGGACTGTCTCATGCTGGCCAAATGATGACACCCTAGGAAGCATTGGAGTCAGTAAATTCTACTTTGTTCCACAAAGGGACAGCCAGCCATCTTGGTAGGCTGAGTTATATCTAATAAATAATATAATGGCTGTGTGAATATAATGGCTGTGTGAACATAGGGTATTCCTTTGTAAGACTACAGTTTCTCTAGACACCTGAATAAGCAATGAATGTTTAATGATAATAATAAATAACCACCTATTGGCTCAGTGGGTCATATATAGCATAGCAGGTTCAGAAAAGAAACCCAAGTGAGACGTGTGTCAGTCATCATCATCACATGGAAATTACACACCTATCAACAGTGTAGTCACATGGTAATTACACACCTATCAACAGTGTAGTCAGATGGTAATTACACACCTATCAACAGTGTAGTCACATGGAAAATACACACCTATAAAAAGTTTAGTCACATGGTAATTACACACCTATCAACAGTGTAGTCACATGGTAATTACACACCTATCAACAGTGTAGTCACATGGTAATTACACACCTATCAACAGTGTAGTCACATGGTAATTACACACCTATCAACAGTGTAGTCACATGGTAATTACATACCTATCAACATTGTAGTCACATGGTAATTACACACCTATCAACAGTGTAGTCACATGGTAATTACACATCTATCAACAGTATACTCACATGGTAATTACACATCTATCAACAATGTAGTCACATGGTAATTACACAACAATGTAGTCACATGGTAATTACACAACAATGTAGTCACATGGTAATTACACACCTATCAACAGTGTAGTCACATGGTAATTACACACCTATTAACATTGTAGTCAGATGGTAATTACACACCTATCAACAGTGTAGTCACATGGTCATTACATAAAAAAGGTTTTGAGAACGTTACAAATACTAATTTTCACAAAGTCTGCTGCCTCAATGTTGATGATGGCAATTTGCATATACTCCAAAATGTCATTAAGAGTGATCAGATGAATTGCAATGAATGAAGTCCCTCAATTGTTGTGAAGAAGGTGTCAGGGCACCCAAGAAAGTCCAGCAAGCCCCAGGAACGTATCCTGATATTTTGCAAATGGTACAGGGATTGGACTGCTGAGGACTGGGGTAAAGTCATTTTCTCTGATGAATCACCTTTCTGATTTTTTGGGCCATCCGGAAATGGATTGACTGGAGAAGACAAGGTGAGCTCTACCATCAGTACTGTGTCATTTCAACAGTAAAGCTTCCTGAGACCATTCATGCGTAGGGTTGTTTTTCAGCCAAGGGAGTGGGCTTACAATTTTGCCTAAGAACACAGCGATGAAAATAGAATGGTATCAATACACATATCTTCTCCCAACCATCCAAGAACAGTTTGGTGATGACCAATGTCTTTTCCAGCCTGATGGAGCACCTTGCCATAAAGCAAAAGTGACCACTAACTGGCTAGGGGAACAAAACATTGAAAATTTGGGTCCATAGCCAGGAAACTCCCCAGAGCTCAATCCCATTGAGAACTTGTGGTCGATACTCAAGAGGCAGGTGGACAAACAAAAACCCACAAATTCTGACAAACTCCAAGCATTGATCATGCAAGAATGGGCTGCCATCAGTCAGGATGTGGCCCAGAAGTTAATTGACAGCATGCCAGGGTGGATTGCAGAGGTCTTGAAAAAGAAGGGTCAACACTGCAAATATTGACTCTTTGGATTAACTTAATGTAATTGTCAATAAAAGCCTTTGACACTTATGGAATGCTTGTAATTACAGTATACTTTAGTATACCACAGTGATTACTGACAAAAACATCTAAGAACACTGAAGCAGCAAACTTTGTGGAGACCATTATGTGTGCATTCTCAAAGCTTTTGACAACGACTGTAAACTATCTTACTATGTTGGTGTGGTTGCCCTAAGGTACAGAAACATTCGCCAAAGAATTCAGTCTTGTACATAAGTATGTGTTATGTTTATTTTATATTCATTAAAGTGTTGTTAATCTCAATGTGGCGTTGTCTCTGACACATCATTGTCAAATTATTTCATTATTTTTATCACTTTCGGGAACTCTAAGCATAGAACATGACACCAGTCAAATCCTTGTCCTAGCAAGTCCATGAGTTTTAAGTTGGCAAAGCTTGTGGTTCCCTACTGGTCTCTTTCTTGGGTTTAATACATTTGGCAGTGGATATTCAAACTCTAAATTTAACCTCTCTATATCAACCTAGTAAAGCTGTTTAATACGTAAACCGCAGCATGGATCACACATTCAAAATGTGAGAAGGAAAAAATCCAATATTTTTGGGATAAAAAGCTCTAGTACAAAGTATAGTTCAATAGCTTATGATGCTCTGTATTTAAAAGACAAGACTGGCAATTTATCCTTCAAATAATAAAAGCAGGATTGAAAATGAATTCTATACCATATTGTTCGAAATGCCCCCTTGATTGGAGTTGACTTAAAAGCTTTCAACATGAATGTCTAAAGACCCAAATTGGAAACAGAGACACGAAATGGGATTGCTCCAAAAAACCAAAGTGGCCTCAGCCGCAACTAATAAAGACAAGTGTCTCCTCAAGACCCTGTTGACAACCAACAGTTTTGGATGCCCTTACAAGCGAATGTGTG